>WBNM01008863.1:34647-77814 GCA_013399055.1 Ramphastos sulfuratus | reverse complement strand
AATGCCCCCCAGGCTCCCATTGCCCTCTTGCCCCCCAGGGCACATTGCTGCCCATGGATGTTCTCCCCCAGCACTCCCAGGTCCCTCTCCACAGGGCTGCTCCCCAGCAGATCCCCTCCCAGCCTGGACTGCTGCAGTTTATTATCCCTCCCCAGGTGCAGAACTCTGCACTTGTCCTTGCTGAACCTCATTTGGTTCCTCTGTGCCCATCTCTGCCCAGGTCTCTCTGGATGCCCACACAGCTTTCAGCTGAATTAGCCAAGCTCCCAGGTTGGTGCCATCAGCAAAGCTGCTGAGCAGACTCTTGTCTGTGCCCTCAGCAATGGCATTGATGGAGATGTTGAATCACAGAATGGTAGGGGCTAGAAGGGACCAGGCACTTTCATTTACTCAGTAACTTGCTGCAAGGGGAAGGAATAGAGGGGGAGGGCAAAGCCGTGTACTGACCTCGGGCGTCGAAGAATTCATCGTCGGAGCTCTCCACCGAGTCTTTGAGGACGCTCTGCATGTGCCACTGAGCAGCGCTGAAGCGGCGGGGGCCAGCTGGGAACACAGACACTGGCATTAGCCCGGGGGAATGCTCACCTCTTCCCCAGCCCCCAGCCCCCAACCATCCATCACGAGCTCGTAGGGACGGCTCGGGAGGGTCGCTTCGCTCCGCAGGCATCCTCGAAGCTCAGAGCTGTCAGAGTGGCACGAAAGCCAAACCTCCTCCTTCCACCTAACAGCCGCGATGGGCACAAGTTGTTGCAGCAGGTAGGGCTGCAGGTAGAGCTAATGCAGCGCCCTGGCAAGAGAAGTCTTTGCCCGCTGAATTCCGCAGGCTGCTCAGCTCCAGCCCTGCGCAGCTGCCGAGCCCTGGAGCAGCCCTGCCCAGGCGGCGGCAGGCAGCAGCTCCCCTCTCTGTCCAACCTCACCTCCAGAAGTGCCACCCTCTCGGTTCAGAGTTACAGACACGTTACTGAACTCTGCCTCGCTGAGCTGCTTCCATCAGACGGCTTTGTTCTGCTGCAGCCTGAGGCTTTCATCTGAAGCTCGCCGTTTGGAGCCAGGGAGCCAAAAGCAGGTGAGAATAGGCAGGGTACCAGGTCTAGTCCTGCCAGCTCAGACCATCCCAGGGGTGCTCATACTCAGGGAATTTACAATTAGCAAACCAGACCTGTCTAACTATCTCAGTCACAGCAACTCAACACTGGGAAGTGGTGCAGAAATCCATTCCTTATGCCACCAATAAAGTCTCCCCCAAATCAGTGGTGAAGCAGGGGTCAAATCCACCCTATCTATCAAATCCACCTCCACAGCTGTTAGAGTTCTCAGGACCAAACACAACAGTGTCTGCTTTGATTCATTTACTCCAGATGGTGACATTTGGTATGCTGAGGCCCTGTCCACAAAGCCATTCTCCTTCTCCCAGTAGATAAAGAGCAACTCCATCAGGGGAGTCATCCTACTGCATTATTTTGGGGGAAGCATGGCACTTTGGTTCTACTTATCACAGAATGGGAAGGTTGGAAGGGACCTNCCTCCTCTGGACCTGCTCCAACACTTCCATGTCCTTCCTGTGCTGGGGGCTCCAGAGCTGCACAAGGACTCCAGATGGGGTCTGACAAGAGAGACTTCTACACCAATAGCTCAACTCATCAGAGATACACATGAAAGGTGGTTAAGAGGAAGCAGATCTTAGCTGTCCAAGAAGAGAGTAGAAAACAATAAGCAGTTACTTGCATTTTAATAGCTTTAAAAAAAGATAAAATGAAACTAAATGGCTAAGGAGGTAGTGTCCAGGAGCAGAGTACAGTGTGTATTGGGAGCATGGCCAGTGCTGTTTGGAACCTAGCAGAGAATGCTTACAGATCATTACATTTACTGCCTCAGATTTCTGGGACATTTAATAACCCTAACAAGAGAAGCTGGAAAGAACTCTGGACTGATACAAGAGGAAAAGAACTCATCTGAGGGATTGCTGCAAGACAATGCTTTGCAGATGCAACTCCTGCACTAAGTGACTGCACCTCCTGTCAAACCATATGCAAAACACTCAGCAGCTGCAGCTCAAGGGAAGGAACTGGAGATGCTTTGGAAGAAAATGGGAGGAGTACAGCCACACTTTGCACAGAGCATCACAAGAGGTGCAGAAGATGCAGTGCTGCCCATCCACACCCCCTCTGTCACACACTGCCATGCCCCCAAGGCTTCATGGAGCTCATCTCCACAGCCAAGGCATGGAAGTTTGGGCAGCTGCCCAGAGAGGCTTTCAGGAAAGCACACAGGAGAGATTGGGTTGGGGGGGGGGAAGTTAATTTTTTTGAAGTCTAAAAGCACTAAACCATGGGAAGAAACAAATGCTAGGAGCACTGAACATCAGTGGCAGCACTGCAGTGCTGCAAGAGGCATGACCCACAGAGAGCCTGCAGAGACTCCCCAAGCATCCCAAAGAAAGCAGCAGCTCCCTGGAGCAGAACTGCCACTAGCCTGGCTGGAAATCAGCCAAACTGCTGGCCCCAGGGGAAAACTCAGGCTTCCAGTGACCTTGGGGTTTGATGCAGAATGGGAAGGCAGAGCAGGGGAAAGTCTTGCAAATCTCCAGGCATAAATTCTGGCTCCAAGGAAAGTCCTTGGGAGCATGAGTCCTGTTACACTGCACTGGGGATGCTTCTAGATTTAGAAACAGCTTCGACACAGCCACAGTCAGAAGCAGCAGCTCCACATTAGTCTTATTGGGTCTGCTTCCTTCTGTGCCAACAGATTAGCATTAGCCACCTTAATAGGACTCTATTAACATTTCTTGATTGCATTATACACTGCCATTGCCTGGACTCACTGATTTGATTTACAGCCTCAACTGCTCCATATTTTATGGGATTATTTTGGTTCAGGGCACAAAAAAGACCAACACCACTTCAAAAAGCAGGCTAACTCCTTGGCAGTGACATTGCAGGCTTCTGTGCCAGCAAACTTCATCCCTGTTGACCAGTTCTTAGATTCCAGCAGGTCTTGCAGGCAGGGCAGCAGCCTGCATTCCATTTCACTAAGTCAGTACCACAGTTTCAGAGGGTAGCAGAGGAAGCCAGGCAGAAATGCAGTGCCTTTAACAGAAACCCACCACACCAGTCCCATCTGCTCCTTTTGAGGCGGCACAACAGAGTAAGACACAAGGGGGGAACATTTTGAAGCTGCAGGAGAGTTCACACAATCCCCAGGTGCTTTTCTTCTAGAAGCAGAAGCAGTTCCCTACCTCAGCTGCTGTCTTTTGCACAGTACTGCAGGCTGCTACACTCCTGTTGCAGGGGGGGCAGCTTCTGATGTTATCCATCCACAGATAAGGAAAAAACATCCAAGATTACTTGGTCTTAGTCTGTAAATCCCACAGACAGAGCTAAGGAGTGTCACAGAATCACAGAGCATTAGGGCTTGGAAGGGACCTCCAGAGATCATCCAGGCCAACCCCATGCCAGGGCAGGATCACCCAGGGCAGGGCACACAGGAACACATCCAGGGGGGTTTGGGAAGTCTCCAGAGAAGGAGACTCCACAACCTCTCTGGGCAGCCTGCTCCAGGTCTCTGTCACCCTCACCACACAGAATTGTCTCCTCCTGTTGAGGTGGAACCTTCTGGGTTCCAGCTGGCACCAACTGTTCCTTGTCTTATCACTGGGCACCAGCAAACAGAGCCTGGCACCTTCACCTTGACACCCACCCCTCAGATATTGACAGACATTGATCAGATCCCCTCTCAGCCTTCTCCAGACTAACCAGCTCCAGAGCTCTCAGTCTTTCTTCATAGCAGAGATGTTCAAGTCCCTTCAACCTCCTCATAGGTCTTGTCATAGCTCTGTCCAGCAGGTCCCTGTCTCTCTTGACCTGAGGAGCCCAAAGCTGGGCACAGTATTGCAGATGTGGCCTCACCAGGGCAGCATAGAGGGGGAGGAGAACCTCCCTAGCCCTGCTGGCCACACTTTCCTGATGCACCCCAGGACACCATTGCCCCCCCTGGCCACAAGAGCACCTTTCTGTCCCGTGCAGAACTTGCTGCCTACTAGCAGAGGAGCCACAGGAAAGGTCCACCCCACTTCCACCCACAGGCACCAGCACTGTCCCATGGCTTTTTAAGCAGAACCCCACAGCACAAACCCAAATTCTCCCTCAAGGTGCTTTTCCTTAAGAGATGTGCCAAAGCAGCAGGGCTCTGCCAATCAAGCAGCACATGAGTGCACTTCATTCCATGTGATCTGAGTGCTTCTAAAAGAGAGGGGGGGGAAAAACAACCCAGACACGAGAGGGATTGAAGTGGCTTTGGAGTTGGTCTGTAGCCAGCATTCTCCCAGCTGAGGAAACAGAAGCAGAAAGAAGTGAAGCAAGGCTGGAGAGGCTCTGAAAAGCACCTTAAGAAACAGAGACCTTCCTCTGACAGCAGAGCAGCCAATGCTGCTGATTCCCAGGTTAAAATGTCAGCACTTTCCCTGCACCATTTTAAAAGTGCCAGTGGGTGCCTCAAACCCACTGATCCTGTATGTCCCAAGCCTGCTAACCCAGAGCTGCCCACCCCTGCCACCCAAGAACTCCACACACTCTGCTGCCAGTGCCAAAATGCTCTTCCAGTATCACTTGTTAGGTAAAAAAAAATTGTGTTGAAAGTGTCTGGCAGCTCAGGAGAAAGAAAAGGCTTCTCCCTGAGCCCAGCAGCTGGCCTGAGCCAGCAGAGCAGTGTGGGCAGCAGGGCAAGGGAGGGGATTCTGCCCCTTTGCTCTGCTCTCCTCAGACCCCAGCTGCAGTCCTGTGTGCAGCTCTGGAGCCCCCAGCACAGGAAGGACATGGAAGTGTTGGAGCCAGTGCAGAGGAGGCCACCAAGATGCTGAGAGGGCTGCAGCAGCTCTGCTGTGAGGACAGGCTGAGAGAGTTGGGGCTCTGCAGCCTGGAGAGGAGAAGGCTTCCAGGAGANCTTCCAACCTCACCATTCTATGATTCTATGATTCTAGCTCCTTGGGCAAGCAGGTTGATCTGAGTGCCAGCCAGACTAGTCCCTGGTGTGCCCTGGCAGTGCCACTGAAGCACCAGGCTAGCCCAAGAGACCATCCAGGCACAGGTGTGCTTGTGCTGGGCCTTCCAGGAAGAAGCACTCAAGCAGGCTGAGATACAAATTGGCTGTTTGCATGGGAGATGATTGCAGCAGTGAGTAAAAATAATTCAATACAATTCACCCTCCTGTCAAAACATTTGAGATTTTGAAGCAGGCCCAGCAGTTTCCTACATCTTTGGCTTGGTGATAAGCATTTGGCTTGGTGATAAGCATTTCCAATCAAGCTTAGACATAAGCACATGACAGGAGACCATAGAGGGGAAAAAAAAAGCACTCCTGAATCCTACTGCCACACCAACCCAGTTAGCAGAGACAAAATAGCACTCAGTGTTCTCAGAGCTCCTGAAAACTCAGTCCTATAGATAGCAAAGCACGGAAGAGTGAACTAATCTCAATTAAAAAGTAAGCAAAAATAGGCTTTGTTGAACAGACTGAAACATTTCCACTTGCCAGAGCTCGTTTTAGAGCTGTCACCATTTTGGATTCAGGGATAGTTTTCCTACTGAAATTCAGCAGCACACTGGTCCATGTGGAAAGAGATGCTGGGTGGAAGGAAGCAGAGAGGAGAGGCAGTTGAAGATGGTCAATAAGGCTGAGCAGATACCAGGAGAGGCTGGGAAGGGGAAGGGTCTGGAGCTCCTTTACCAGAGAGCTATGGAGGTGCTGGAAGATGTCCAGAGAAGGGCCAGAAGGGTGCTCAGAGGGCTGGAGCTGCTCTGCTGTGAGGAGAGACTGAGGCAGTTGGGGCTATTGAGCATGAAGAGGAGAAGGCTCCCAGGTGACCTTCTTGTGGCCTTGCAGGATCTGAAGGGGGCTACAAGAAAGCTGGGGAGGGACTCTTTAGGCTGTCAGGGAGTGACAGGACTGGGGGGAATGGAACAAAGCTGGAAATGAGGAGATTCAGCCTGGATGTTAGGAAGAAGTTGTTGAGCATGAGGGTGGTGAGAGCCTGGCAGGGGCTGCCCAGGGAGGTGGTGGAAGCCTCATCCCTGGAGGTGTTTAAGGCCAGGCGGGATGAGGCGGTGGCCAGCCTGATCTAGTGTGAGGTGTCCCTGGGCATGGCAGGGGTGTTGGAGCTGGGTGCTCCTTGTGGTCCCTTCCAGCCCTGCCTGATTCTGTGATTATTCTCATTGAGGCTGCATCAGTCCCTAAACAAAGGCCAAATGAAGAGCAAAGAGCAGAGCTGCCAAAGCCAGAGACACTGTTAAAGGCAGAAGAGCATCCACACAAAATGCAGGTTCCCTTGTCAAGAAGTGAAGTAGCTTAATGAAGGAACAGTCCAGACACTGCTGTGGTTGGAGGCACCCAACAGAACCAACTCCTCTCTCTCATTCCTCCTCACTCCACAGCTTTCATCTCATAGCAATTCAACAGTGACAAGTCCCTGGTTACCTCCACTGCACATCCTGCAGCTCACAGTTCTGCAGCAGATGGTAAGGACGAGCATTTATTTGCTAACTGATGGCAGGAAACAAATCAAGAAACTAAACTGTGCAAGCCTTTAAGCCCCTGTTTTAAGGTGCCAGTGACATTTGCAGTCTTGCACTTCATGGGATTGCTGGTGAGGTGGAGGAAGAGAGAGGAGGCTTGACATGGCTGTTCAACCAAAGCCTACATCCTGTGTCTGTAAATATGGGACCTCTTTTGGAGCTGCTTCTGGATGCTTCAGATGCCAGCTTCCACACGGCAGAAACTAACCCCACCCTCCCCCTCAGCAGTATCATCACCTCCTCCAGCACCGGAGGAGATATGAATATTCTCTAACCTTTTCCTGCAATGACTGTAGGTGGACATTCAGATGCATCACATCTGAAAGACTCCACTTCCACAGCGCAGGGATTTTGGCTTTCCAAAGCAGGATCTGGCATTTTTCAGTCAGTGCTCTGCTCAGAAACAAAGCAGGAGATGAAAGGCACATTCCACCCCTCCTCCAAAGCCACAGGTCAGGTAGTGCTGCATGGGCTTGCAGCCTCCAGTCCTGCCGTGCCCCTGCACTTCTCTGCCGGCATTATTCCAAGCACTTCAGATCTGGAGGTGGTGCTCAGGGCTATGGTTTAAGGTGAATCTTGTAGAGTAGGGTCCTAGGTTGGACTTGGTGATCCTGAGGGGCTTTGCCAACCTGCACGTTGCTGTGATTCTGTGGAGCCCAGCAGGTGAAATCTGGGTACTCAAATGAGTCGAGCTGACCACCCCTGAAAGCCTTTTCTAAGCACACAGGTCATAGAGTCATAGAATGGGTTAGGTTGGAAGGGACCTCAAAGCTCAGCCAGTTCCAACCTGCCATAGGCAGGGACACCTCCCTCTAGTACAGGTCACTCAATCAGTACCCCTGGAAGTGAAAGCAGTGCTCCCTTATTTTCCTGTCCAAGGATTGCAAGCCAACGTCCAACACACACACACAAAATTAAAATCATTCCCCTTCTGAGTATTTCTTCACCTTCTAAAGATGGAAAACAACCACTTAGTTCAACGCTACATCTGCACCTTCTGGAATCATTGATGGTTTCATATTCCTCAGAACTATGTCTCTGGGCTGCTGACTGGGGAAGAATAATTTAAAAAATAAACACTGCTGGGCAAAACCTTTGTGTTTAATGTTACCGTGCAGCCATTGCAAAGCTGTGCCAAGGGCTGGCACCAAACAGTAGGCAAGTTTCAGTCCTAGCACAGCTGGGCCTCCACCGTCAAAGGCAATGAGCTCTATGTGCAGCCTGCAAGAAAAGCACTTGTGCGACAGCAAGGGGAAGAGCTTCTGCGATTCCGTGACCTGCTCTGCCGGCTGGCCCTGGCCATTCCTGTACAGTCTGTCACCTGCTACAGGGCTGCCACTGCCACCAGGCGTGGGGCATCAGGGTTCTGCTGCTCACCATCCTCAAACCCTCTGCCCCCCGCTCCGAACTCCTCTGCCTCCAACTAGAGCACACGAGTCTGGAAGGCGCAGCGGAGGCTCCATCTGCCTCTTGCTCTCCAGCAAGCCCACCCGACAGGCACACGGCAACGGGAGGCAGCGAGCGCAGGCTCCGCAAGGCGGCAGCCACGGAACTCCCCCCGAGCTGGGAGACCCTTCCCGGCCCGGCACGGGGGGCGAGGAGGCGGCCAGAGAGCGACCGCCGGCGTGGAACTCCCGCACTGTCCCCGCAGCCACGCACGGCACTCCCGCGACCGCCGGCACCGGCCGAGGCCAGCGCCGAGGCGGAGCGGATCCCGGTGGGGAAAAACGAGGAGCGCAAACGCACCTGTGCCTCGCTCGCTGAAGTTGCATTCGCCGCTGCCGTGCCCGGCGCGGGGTCTGCCCGCTGCGGCGGACAGGAGCCGGAGCTGCCCGCAAGGCCGCCGGTGGGCGGGGAGCGCCCCGGAGCCTCGCCCCGCCGCTCCCGGGCTCCCCCCGGGGCTGCCCCTGCCGCCCTGCGCTCCGCTCGGGGCTACCCCCTCCTGCCCCCCGGGCTCGGCACTCACCTGAGCGCGGAGCTTTCGCCATCTCAGGGCCGCCCGCTCCCAGCCGAGCCTCGGCAGTCGCGTCAGGTGCTGGCCGGCGGGACCCTCCCGGCGCACCGGCACCCCGCGCTCCGCCGCCCCATCTGCTCCCGGCGGAAGCCCCGCACCGCCCACTCGCCTGCGGCGCGGACAGACGCGGCCGGGAGACGCTGCCGCACCGCTCGGTCCCGCCGCGCAGCCCACCCGCCGCGGCGCAGCCGCCGTCGTTAAAGGCGTAGCGAGCGGCTCCGCGGAAAGCGGGGGCCGGGCCGGGCCGGTGCGGGGATGCGTCTGCAGCTGCCCATGGCTGGCGAGGTCCGGGCGGTCCGCCGGTGAAAGGCCCAGGTCGCCCGCACGGGTCGCAGCCGGCTCGTCCTCCCGCACCTGCCCAGGAGGGGTTGAAGCTGTCCTCCCGTCGTGCTGCTCCTGGGGGCCATGGGCGTGGGGAGGTCAGCGCAGGGAAGGGGCTGGGGACTGCCGCCCCGCTTCTGCCCGCCCTCGCAGCCCGGGGACCGAGTGCCCGTTGAGTGCCAGGGAGCTCACGGGGCGGGGGGGCACACGGTTCGGTCGCTGCTGCAGCTGCAGCACTACCCCTGCAAACCGCTCCCGCAAGTGTTTGCTCTGGCTGCGGCCGATTCCTGTGTCAGTGCAGCGGCCGCACGGCTGCAGAGCGCTGCCTTCGCAAGCGGCGTGCCGAGAGCTGCAGCAGGCACCTTACGGGGCAGGACTTGCTGCCTCCCTCTTCAGGAGCCGCTCTAGCGGCATTTCTCTAACACCATCAAGGTATGTAAAGTAGAGTAGCCAGTTTCTCCAGGTCTCCCGAGAACTGGGAAATTCCCCTCCAGAAGTCTCTTACATTGGCTGCCTGCCTTGTGCGAACCAGGGAAGGCAGCAGGCAGAGGCTGCGAGGGCTCGGATTTTGTTTATTGCATGTCAGAACCCCACGAAGTAAAAAAAAAAAACCCACAAAAACCAAAAACAAAACAACTTTTTGCCCAAGGAAGTACAAAATTAACCAAGCAAGCAAGTCCTGAAGTAGCTTTCAGGCTCTGTGCCAATGCCAACTTGGGAGGCATAAAAAAACAACACAAGATTTGTTCCAAGTGTTGCTAAGCAGCTCCTCCTCGGAGTCACAGCAGATACCCCTGGGAACAGAGTGAGTTAAGTGGTTTGCTCTGAGGCTGCAGCGGAATGGCCACAACTCCCTGCAGCTCTCACCCCCCAGAGCCAGAGAACTTAGTTCACCTCCCCCCAGCTACGCGTGGCAGTGCTGCCTGCGGGGAAGCTTTGGCTTTGAGCTACACTGGCTCTGCTCTTTCACTTGCAGTCCCCTTTAAAAGATCTGGCCACACCATAGCTGCCCCAAGGATGCTACAGTGTCGCTACACCACCAAATAAAGCAATCCTAGAGAAAGGATTCCACCACATACCCATCCCTCAGGGCTCTTTCGCGCTGGGCTAGCCGCAGTGACTGCAAAAACCCCGAGGCTTACCATTGACGTTGTCTGCCTGAGCAGTCAGCTGCAGCCTTTGAAGGCAGTCAGCACCACGATGCCTCCCTGAGGGAAAGAGATTAATTTACATTGTCCTGAATACTGAAAGCAGGCAACTTCCAGTCCTTGACAACATAAACCTGCAGAATGTTTTCTCTCTGAAGTGTCAGAGATTGCAGCTGAGTCCCTTCGGCACATAGGTTGGGTTTTTTTCATGCATTATGGAGGACATGCAGAAGCTCTACAAGAGTCATAGCCAAATACAAATACACTCAGCAATGGCCTGAGCTGGGATGTCTTGGAAGATGCTGAAACAGGTTGCCCAGGGAGGTTGTGGAGCACAGAATCACCCAACGGGATCTTTGATCACGTTNACGTGATCTTCGATCACGTTGGGTGATTCTGTGCTCCACAACCTCCCTGCAGGTTTTCTGTGCTCCACAACCTCCCTGGAGGTGTTCAAGGCCAGGTTGGATGAGCCCTTGAGTGACCTGTACTAGTGGGAGGTGTCCCAGCCTATGGCAGGGGGTTGGAACTAGATGTTCTTTGAGTTCCCTTCCAACCTCACCATTCTATGATTCTATATTTATACACCCAAATAGCTGTTGAGAAAAGAATCCAATTCCAAGCACATTTACTCTTCATTCTGAGCACACTCTGACTGGTGACCCAAGTTCTTTTCCTTACAATAGAGAAACTCTTCTCAAGGCAGAGCCTCTGGCAAAGGACACTCCCCATCGTTAACAGGTTTTCTGGTGCTGCAGGATGTCTAATTATAGACATCAAACCTTGCTCAAAACACGGTCTGCATGCTCATTCACATAGAAAAAGCCCTGCACAATAGGCAGTGCCTTGTGTCAGAGGCAAGGCAGAGCCACCTGAGGATGGGAAGCTCAATGAACAATGCCAGCAATTGACACAGTGCCCCCCTGGAAAGGTCTGCCCACATAGTGATTCAAACCTGCTCAGTCTGGGCCATTTTGGGAGCTTGGTTTTGGTGGAGCTTTGACAGGAGCAGAGGAGCAAGCTGGAAGAAGAGGGCAAGGTCTGACATTCCCAGATGCCAGAACGCAGGTCTCGTTGGTCACTCCCACAAAGCAGGAGAGGATAGTGCCAGAACACCACACTGAGAGGAAAAGGAGGTCCAAGCATGGGTTTAAACTGGCAGAGGGAAGATTTAGACTGGATGTTAGGAGGAAGTTCTTTACAGTGAGGGTGGTGAGGCACTGGCACAGGTTGCCCAGGGAGGTTGTGGAGCACAGAAGCACCGAATGGGATCTTTGATCACGTTGGGTGCTTCTGTGCTCCACAACCTCCCTGGAGGTGTTCAAGGCCAGGTTGGATGAGGCCTTGAGTGACCTGTGCTAGTGGGAGGTGTCCCTGCCTATGGCAGGGGGTTGGAACTGGCTGATCCTTGAGGTCCCTTCCAACCTTCCCATTCTATGATTCTAAGCAAGCAAACCTAAAGGTCCACTTTTGATCTAGACTGCTTCAGAAGCACAGAAGAAGCTTAAGTTAATCAGCAGTGAAAAACAAGCCAGAAGCTGCCATGCTTTGTTGGGTTGCTCTCAGTCCTTCTGGCTACTGATCTCATTCTTTCAACGTGGAATAGCTCAGATCTTGTTCTCTCTTGCCCCTCTCTTTTGTCCAACCTACCCCACCCAACCTTAAAGAACAATACACACTCCCCAAACTCCAACCTTGCTGGCACTTGCTCTGCTTTATTCAGCCCTTTATGGTGTTGCCATTAAAACAAGTGGAGGATAGTGACAAAATTGTGGGGTCAGAGGGTTATGAAATCGGGGGAGGGGTCCTCTGCATTTCAGTGGATATGCACAGGTCACCTCCCCTCCATGTGAAAATGCCTGTGAGTTTCCAATTTCCCAACCTACCTTGCCAGGGAGGCAGCCTGTTTTTCTCCAAAACACTGCTACAATGGCTTGATGCGTTGCTAGGAAGCCTTCCCAGAGCCTGATTGCTGGTCCATAGCAGAGCAGAATGTTAGCAAAGATCAGCAGGAGCAAAGATTTGTTGATGAGTATCAGCTTGGTGCTAAATCCATCTTTCTTTTTCTTTTTCTTTTTTTTTCCCTTTCCCTTTACTGAATGAGGGACTGAGTATTTGACAAAAATCCAAACCCTGGATAGACTGAGGAGAACAAAAATGAAATGCTAGAGGAGTAATCAGCCAGCATGGCTCTCTGGGTGCTGTAGACAGCTATTTTTAGTCATCTGTTCTCTAACTGAAATGCTGAGGGGAGAAGGAGATTTTTAGCATCATCTATGGAGCATTCCTGTTCTGCAGTGCAGCAGCTGTTTGCACAAACTCAGCCTCAACTGCCACTGCCTTCCTCAGACACAGACCACTCTCAGCTAGGGCAAGCTCTGCATGCTTCACAGGATCACAGGGGACAGGGGTTGGAAAGGACCCAAAGAGCTCATCCAGACCAACCCCCTGCCAGAGCAGGACCAGACAATCCAGCTCAGGGCACACAGAACACATCCAGACAGGCCTGGAAAGGCTCCAGAGAAGGAGACTCCACAGCCTCTCTGGGCAGCCTGTGCCAGGGCTCTGGGACCCTTCCAGGCAAGAAGTTGCCCTTGTGTTGAGCTGGAACCTCCTGTGCTGCAGCTTCCATCCATTGCTTCCTGGAGCCACAGGACCTGTGACTTTTCAAGGAACATCAGTGGACTGCAGGTAATTTTTTTTCCTTTCTCCTTTTCCATAGCCCAACTCATCCTACCCTTTGACACCAGACAGGTGCATTAGGCAGACATTCATGGTTTTCAGGTCACAGACTGGTAGGGCTTGGAAGGGACCTCCAGAGGGCATCCAGTCCAACCTCCCTGCCAAAGCAGCATCATCTAGGGCAGGTCACACAGGAAACTGTTTCCAGGCTGTTCTTCAGGTTCTGGGAATGGACTGAAACGTGGATTAGATTGAAGCTTAGATTCAGAGACAAAATCATCAACAGCTTTGTCACAAAGCAGAAAACAAAGTCCCTGAGCCCCCAGATCCAATGCTCCCAAGGGCTGCTGGAGAAGCAAAGGCAAGGGAACAAACATGTCAGCTGCTGACATTGCTTTCATGGGCTGCACTGATCTCTGGCCAGCCTTCATCACAGGCAGTGTGTTCTGGTTTGCAGAGATTTCAGCACACTGGAAGAAGCAGCTTAAGGAGCTGTCTGTATGGAACAGCCCAGCTTGGCCTTCCTTGAGCAGCTCACTTTGGGTCCATTTGAACAATGCTATTTATGTTTCTTGAATTCTGGTGGACCTTTTGTTCTGTGCCAGCTCAAAAAGGGACAGAAATCTCGACAGTGAGGTTTTTAAAAGGCTGAAGAAAGAAAGAGAGTCAGAAAGAGGTTTAACTGCCACCAGTGGTGCCACCTCCTGCTGATACAGTGATTGTTGAGCTTGTACCCCTAAGGTACAAGGGCAGAAATCCAGGCTGGAAGCACAGAAGCCCTCTTCTGAAGAAGTTTACCTGTTCTCTGTCTTCCTGCTCACCCAGCTCCCTTTGGCTGCTTTTTCCTCAGCCTAAAGGTTACTCCTTATGTTCCTGTGGAGCCTTCTCTGCTTGCACCCATTGCCCTTTGTCCTGTCACTGGACATCCCTGAGCCTGGCTGTCTCCTCCCAGCACTGCCCTTCACATCTTGATCAACATCAGTGAGGTTACCCCTCAGGCTCTTCTGCTCCAAGCTCCCTCAGCCTGCAGTGGCCTTCAGCATCTTAGTGGCTCTGTGCTGGCCTCTAAGTCCTGAGAAAAGACCCCTCCCTGTGTTAAACAGCTACCTGAGCATGACTGACAGCTGCTCAGGCATCATTTGTTCTCTCTCTTTATCCCAGCCTTTCCTCCCCCTGGTCTAACAGCCTGGTGCAGTAAGTCTGTCTACATTTGCCTCCAGAGAGGTGGCCTGCTCCAGAAACCTGAGCTCAGAGCAGAGCCCAGTCTCACTCCCCCAGTTTGCAGCTTTCCCAGCCCCAGAAGGAAACCCACAAACTACTCCAGCAAGACCTACAGAGTGAGGTGGAAAGCAGCAAGCACAAGGCTCTGCACGATCCTGAGCTGCAGCATTTCCACCCTGGCTACCTTCTCATACAGGCTCAGACCAGTAACAGCAGAGCCACTGCAGCTGCAGCCAGTCTCACCCACCTGGATCCTTTGCTGCTGCACACAGCTCTGGGCTCTTGCATGATTGTGGCCACTACAGGAGTGTTTTGTTTTGGTCCCTTGAGCTACTGCAACAGCAGCTTCTCAGGTGTCACCTGTGGCATGTGCCTGTTTGTCAGGGTGACCTTGTCCTCTGTCTGTGCCTCTGGCACAGCTGGCCTGAAAACACCAATCTCCACTAGAGGAAAATGGGGCAAAAGAGACCATATGCTGTGGGTCTTCAAAGCTGGAATTGCCCAGGGAGACTGTGGCTGCCTCTTCCCTGGGAGTGTTCAGGGCCAGGCTGGGTGAGGCCTTGAGCAGCTGAGTGTAGCTGAGAGGTGTCCCTGCCTGTGGTGGGGAGGTTGGAGCAGATATCTCTGAGGTCCCTTCCAACCTGAGCCATTCTAGGATTGTATGAATCAGTTCTCAAAACAACCCCTCCCCAAACCCCACTTTTTTTCCTGCAATAGAGAAACCACAGACAACCATGCACATCCTGTTCCATAGAGAACCAGGATGTGCATCAAGCTGCCCTCCAGGAGTAACCAGAGACAAAGCAAGCCCAAGAGAAGGAGCAGTTCAGTTATGCTCTCACACTGACATTAATGGAAGTTAAATTAGGTAGAGCATTAGCAGAAGAAAAGCATCTCTCCAAAGCACTGGTAGAGCAAATAGTGTTGCCATAAATACCTCACTCCCAGAAGCAGGCAGATTAAATTTCCACAGTTAAATATTTACAGAGCAGATTGCATGGCTTTAGGAGTTGTAGGAGCTGCCTGCAGAATGCCAGTGTGCAGTCCTGTCTTCAGGGTCTCCACTTCCAGAGTCAGCTCTCACCCCCTTGCTCCATTGCTCCCTTCATACCCAGTTAGCTGTCAAAGGAGCACAGCTGGCCCAGGACAGGCCAGGGGCCAGAGGTACCCACAGCACAGGCTGGGAAGGGGCTGGAGTCCTGTGTGCAGTTCTGGAGCCCCCAGCACAGGAAGGACATGGAACTGTTGGAGTGGGTCCAGAGGAGGCCACCAAGATGCTGAGAGGGCTGCAGCAGCTCTGCTGTGAGGACAGGCTGAGAGAGTTGGGGCTGTGCAGCCTGGAGAGGAGAAGGCTTCCAGGAGAGCTTGGAGTGGCCTTGCAGGATCTGAAGGGGGCTCCAGGAAGGCTGGGGAGGGACTATTGACAAGGGCTTGGAATGGCAGGACAAGGGGAATGGGTTTGAAGTGTCAGAGGGGAGACTGAAAGTGGATGTTAGGAGGAAGTTGTTTGCAGTGAGGGTGGTGAGACACTGGCACAGGTTGCCCAGGGAGGTTGTGGCTGCTCCCTCCCTGGAGGTGTTCAAGGCCAGGTTGGAGGAGGCCTTGAGTGACCTGTGCTAGTGGGAGGTGTCCCTGCCTATGGCAGGGGGTTGGAACTGGCTGATCTTTGAGGTCCCTTCCAACCTTCCCATTCTATGATTCTGTGACTGCACCAGCTGGACAGTCCCACAGCACCCAAGCAGGGCTGATGGTGACAGTCACAGGTGCCTCCAACAGCCCAGGCATCACCACACCATACAGGGCAATGAGTTAGAGCTCAAATCAAGTGAGTCTGGATGAGTAGGGGTTTGGGGGTGGGGGGCATGGCTGTCCCTGTGGCATAGCTTTGGGAAGGACCAGGGACTTGCCTGAATGCAATGGGGGCTCTTGGTCATGAGCAGAGGTCCCAAGCAGGCTCAGCAGGNCTTCAGGTACTGGAAGGCAGCTCCAGTGCTTTTGGTACTCCTCCAGGACTTAGCTTTCAGTATGGACTCAGAGAAGAGGGGCAGGAGAACCTCTCTCAACCTACTCACCACACCCCATCTGATACACCCCAGGATGCCTTTGGCCTTCTTGGCCACAGGGGCACACTGCTGGCTCATGGTCATGTTGCCAGGAACTTGCTTGCATGCTGGGTGCTGGGATTCAGATGGAAGTGATCTTAAACTAAAACCATGCTCAGTACTACAAACAAATGTTGTTTATTAAAAAACAGCATGAAAATACTTTCCCAAGCATCCAAACACCTGCAGAGAGGCACCAGGGCCTTCATCTTTTGGACTTACCTTTGGGGCTTCCTAAACTTTTGGACACTGTGGCTTTAATCTTTAACCTCTTGAACTTAAACCAGAGTTATCTTATTAACTTAGAAATACAAAAATAGAGTGTTTTAAGTGACAGCAATCACACATCAGCAGGAACATTTCCATTGTTACATTTGGTGTCCATTCCAAGCCAAAACAAAGCAGTCAAACCAGGCTTCCAGAAAAGCAAAATGATTTTTTTTTTTGTTTTTAAATGCATGTTCTGATTAGAGGAAATAAAACTCATTCCAGAAGGTTAAAAATGATTCTAAGTTGAGCACTATTGGAGAAATTTGTCAAAAGGAAATAGGCTGTCAGATTGGGCTTTGGGTTACCTCCAGAGCTGAATTCACATTTCCTTAGAACACTACCATAAATAATTAGTCCTCAGAACACTACCATAAATAACTATTCCTCATTGTTCACCCCAGACATAACCCAAACTAGTACACTGATTACTGGAACCAAACCTGCTCTTTTAGGCTTGCAGAAATGCCACTTGTGCATTTATTTTGGCATTCTTGCTTATAAACAGGAATCTTAAGGGTGAGGAATGTGGAGTTGGATCAGTAAATGCTGATAAAATTGGATTATTTTAGACTAGTGGAAGGAAAACAAAAGGGAAGCAAATCTCCATGATGTGCCTCTGCTGCAGGCTTTGATTTGTCTGTGCACTGTGTACTGCTGATACTCAGGCACCAAGAGAAGAGGAGCTCCACTCACAGGTTGGTGGCAGGAGTCCAAGCAGGCTGTTGGCCCCTGAGTAGAGCCAAGACTAAGTGTTTTCATCTGCTTAATGCTGTGCCATGAGGATCCTTGGACAGCCACACCTCCAGAAGAGCTACTCCTAGCACATATGCTAAGCACAGTGGTCAGACAACATCTTTCTTACCAGACACTGAAAGCCCTGAACAGCAAACCAAAGAGCTTTTATCTGGACTGTTCCCTCTTGGCTTCAGAAATATCAATAATGCTTCATCCTTCTGACACCACTACCAGCTACAGTCAATGAACTTTACTGAGAAGAATAAACTAAAACTCACAGCTCCCTTATGAGGTAGGTAGGGCAGATTCTCTCAATTTTAAAGCAGAAAATCAAGATGCAGTACAGCTAAGTCCATGGCACTGCTTGAACCCAGTCCTCCTCCCAGTATTTTGCTCTAGGAGGGAGATCACACATGAAAAATGAGTGAAGTAGACAACTGGAGGAGTATTCCTACCAAAATACAGAAACCTTGCCTGTACCAACTGATGAGAAGTCCTGATGAATGCAGTACAATAAAGTCTGAAATGGAAAACACTCTGACAGTGTTTGATAAGAGGCTGAGATGAACTCTTGATGGTCTGAATTCATTTGGTGGGCAGAATCTCACAGACTTTGAAAAAGCATGAAAAAGGAGATCATCTGGTAAGGCTCTCAGGCTGAGTTCTGCCAGCAAGGGGCAGAGCTGCCCCAGGAGGAGGACAAGCCAGGAGCATTTGATCATGGGGCAGGTGTGAAAGCATTTACTGTGCTGGCTGCAAAAACTCTGAGGTGAACACAGCTTCTGCATAATCCTCACAAACATCCTGCAGCTCTGCTGCCACATCACAGAGGGCTTCTTCTGTCAGCTGCTCTGCAAGGCTGAGGGGAAGGGAGGGAGAAAAAGGAGAAGGTTCAGAAAGTTAGGCTTTAAATTCCTGTCACTCAACCAACTGGTACCACTGCTCTGACTTGCAAAGGGCAAACACTGATGATCCAAAGAAAAGATGCAAATATCACAGAACCATAAAGTGGCTCAGCTTGGAAGGGATCTCAGAGCTCATCTGCTCCAACCTCCCCACCATGCCCAGGGACACCTCTCAACTAAACTCAGCCTGGCCTTGAACACCCCCAGGGAGGAGGCAGCTACAGCCTCCTTGGGCAGCCTATTCCAGAGTTTCACCACCCTCATATTGAAGAACTTCTTCCTCAGCTCCAGTCTAACCCTGCTCTGCCTCTGCCTCAGCTTCAAACCATTTCCTTTCACCCTGTCTCTAGACACCCTCAGGAAAACCTCCTCTGCAGCCTTCCTGTAGGATGCCTTCAGGCTGCATGAGGCCTTGAGCAGCTCAGTCTAGTTGAGAGGTGTCCCTGCCTGTGGGAGGGAGGTTGGGGTATTGACAAGGTCTTGCAATGCCAGGACAAGGGGCAATGGGCTTAAACTGGCAGAGGGGAGATTGAAACTGGATGTTAGGAGGAAGTTGTTTGCAGTGAGGGTGGTGAGACACTGGCACAGGTTGCCCAGGGAGGTTGTGGAGCACAGCCTCCCTGGAGGTGTTCAAGGCCAGGTTGGATGAGGCCTTGAGTGACCTGTGCTAGTGGGAGGTGTCCCTGCCTATGGCAGGGGGTTGCAACTAGAAGATCTTTGAGGTCCCTTCCAACCTTACCATTCTGTGATGATCTCTAAGGTCCATTCCAACCTGAGCCATTGTAGGGTTCTATGATTCTACTTGGAATTTTAATCCCCCCACTCCTTTCCTGAACAAGGGCAGAAAACCTGTCCATCAGCTGACACAACCACAAAGATGGTGCAGATACCTCTCAGCAATCTGCCATGGGTCAAAACTGCCAACAGCCTCGTGGCAAATAAGTTTCAAGTGTTGCTTGTATCTGCTGTTGTAGTCAGAGATGCTCTGGAGCATGGCCTTGGGCACAGAGAGAGCCACACAGCACTCTTCCTGCAGGGGATTCCGAGTCCAGGGCTGAAAGATGTCATTTTCAGTCTGCAGATTCTCCTCTGCTTCTTTGTTTTCCTCAATATCACTGGAAATACAAAACAATCATGAAGCCAAAACCAGAAAATCTCTTCAAATGGTAACCATCATTTCTTGTGATGAAAAGAGGCAGGCCACAGGCACCACAGTTTAAGGTGGGGCTGAATACTCCACTTACTTGCCATCAAAAGGCTTCCCCAATAAAATGTCCATTTCTGGCTCTGTGTGCCCATTTAATTTGGTTAGCTGAATTGGATGAGGAGATGCAGGCCTTTTAGCCATCAATGCCATCTGTTGTTCTAGGAGGGAGAAAATGACATTTGAAATTTTTACTTGGCAAGAGAAAACCAAAATTTGCTGGCAGGTAAATCTGCAGAGACTTTTGCTTCTTTTGAGGGGAGTGCTTTGGTAAGTAAAGCCTTGAAGGTGACAAGCCCCTGAGATGTAAATGCAGCACAGGATCTGCAAGAGCTCAGTGTGTTAAAGCTGAGCATTTCAGAAAGTCTACCTTTAGTAGAATCATAGCATGGGAAGGTTGGAAGGGACCTCAAGGATCATCCAGTTCCAACCCCCTGCCATAGGCAGGGACACCTCCCACTAGCACAGGTCACTCAAGGCCTCATCCAACCTGGCCTTGAACACCTCCAGGGAGATTGTGGAGCACAGAATCACCCAAGGTGATCAAAGATCCCATTCTGTGCTTCTGTGCTCCACAACCTCCCTGGGCAACCTGTGCCAGTGTCTCACCACCCTCACTGCAAACAACTTCCTCCTCACATCCACTTTCAATCTCCCCTCTGCCACTTCAAACCCATTCCCCTTGTCCTGGCATTCCCAGCCCTTGTCAATAGTCCCTCCCCAGCCTTCCTGGAGCCCCCTTCAGATCCTGCAAGGCCACTCCAAGCTCTCCTGGCAGCCTTCTCCTCTCCAGGCTGCAGAGCCCCAACTCTCTCAGCCTGTCCTCACAGCAGAGCTGCTGCAGCCCTCTCAGCATCTTGGTGGCCTCCTCTGCACTGGCTCCAACACTTCCATGTCCTTCCTGTGCTGGGGGCTCCAGAACTGCACACAGGACTGCAGCTGGGGTCTGAGGAGAGCAGAGCAAAGGGGCAGAATCCCCTCCCTTGCCCTGCTGCCCACACTGCTCTTGCTGCAGCCCAGCACACAGTTGCTGTCTGGGCTGCACTCACACTGCAGCCTCATCTTGAGCTTTTCATCACCCCAGATCCCCAGGCCCCAACTCTCTCAGCCTGTCCTCACAGAAGAGCTGCTCCAGTATAAACTATATAGTATAATATATATATAAATAGTTTGGTGTGTCAGTGGATTCTTCTAGAGGGGAGGTAGCAAATACCACTCTGGAGCTGGTGTAGTCTATTAGGCTTGGCAGGAAATCCAAGACCTGGCAAGAAAATCCAACCATGTCACCTGCTCTGCATTTGGCTATAAAAATTAATGCTAGGGAAAGGCAAATGCTTAGAAGAGGGACATTTGATGATTAGAAGCATATGTTAAAGATTCCCATCCCTCAGCTGAGCTGCACTAGGAGTGCTTCCCAGTCAAATGCAGCTCCAATAAAGGCAAGCAGAAAATGGCAGCCACAAAGATCATCCAGGGGCTCCTCTGCTAGGAGAGGCACTCCAGTACAAGGGTGGTTGAGACTCTGGAACAGGCTGCCCAGGGAAGCTGTGGCTCCCTCCTCCCTGGAGATGTTCAAGGCCAGGCTGGGTGAGGCCTTGAGCAGCTGAGTCAAGCTGAGAGGTGTCCCTGCCCATGGTGGGGTGGTTGGAGATGATCTGTGAGGTCCTTTCCAACCTGAGCCATTCCAGGATTCTCCCTGAAGAGATCCTTTCTCTTTAAAACACTGATTTTTAGAACTGTGTTTCAGGATTCCTACATTTTAGGAGTTCCTATAGTAAAAATGGGTCTGGATGGTGCTATGTGATCAAACATAACTGAATGCTTTGATTTCAGACCACCTGAATTTACAGACACACATCACAGGGTTGAATGCTTTGATTTCAGACCACCTGAATTTACAGACACACATCACAGGGTTGAATGCTTTGATTTCAGACCACCTGAATTTACAGACACACATCACAGGGTTGAATGCTTTGATTTCAGACCACCTGAATTTACAGACACACATCACAGGGTTGAATGCTTTGATTTCAGACCACCTGAATTTACAGACACACATCACAGGGTTGAATGCTTTGATTTCAGACCACCTGAATTTACAGACACACATCACAGGGTTGAATGCTTTGATTTCAGACCACCTGAATTTAAAGACACACATCACAGGACAAACAAGTTGCATCAAACAGAGCCTTACCTGTTTGGTCCCCCTGGGCCCAGGCCTCCAGGTCACTGTAGACAATCTGTGTGAACCTCTGGCGCACAGCCTCCTGGTACCTCTGGGGATGAACAGACAAAAGCAGTCACCCAACACACACAGGTCTGCTGAGCTGGTTGTCAGTCAGGGGGAAAGCAGATCATGATCCTCCTCAGTCTAAGCAGGCTTATTTTGCCTGGTTAATGTAACACAGAGGAGGTGTAGGGGGGTGACATCACAGATAATACAATGCTCGCTACCAGTGCAGGCTGAGGGATGAGGTGTCAGAGAGCAGCTGCTGCTGGTGGATGAGAAGCTGGACATGAGCAGACAGTGTGAGCTTGCAGCCCAGAAGGCAAATCATATCCTGGGCTGTATCAAAAGAAGTGTGGCCAGCAGAGCCAGAGAGAAGATTCTGACACTTTGCTCTGCTGAGACCTCACCTGGAGTACTGCATCCAGCTCTGGAGCCCTCATTATAGGAAGGACATGGAGCTGATGGAGCAGGGACAGAGGAGGGGCATGAAAATGATCAGAGGGTTGGAGCAGCTCTGCTATGAGGGTGAGCTGGGGGTGTTCAGTCTGGAGAGGAGGAGGCTCTGGGGGGACCTAATAGCAGCCTGCCAGTGCCTGAAGGGTGCCAACAGGAAGGATGGAGAGAAGCTGTTTGCAAAGGCCTGCAGGGACAGGATGAGGGCAATGGGTTCAAGCTTGAGAGGAGCAGATTGAGACTGGATGTTAGGAACAAGTTCCTTACTGTGAGGGTGCTGGAGCACTGGAACAGGTTGCCCAGGGAGGTGGTTAAGGCCCCTGCCCTGGGGACATTCAAGGTGAGGCTTGATAGGGCCCTGGGTGACCTGGGCTAGTGGAGATGTCCCTGCTGACTGCAGGGGGCTGGACTTGATGACCTCTGGAGGTGCCTTTGGGCCCAGACCATTCTATTCTTATCATCTTGGTCTGCATCACAGAACAGCAGGGGTGAGAAGTGGCCTCCAGAGATCACTGAGTCCAACCTCCCTGCCAGAGCAGAATCACCTAAGGCAGGTCACCCAGGAATACTGTGTGGACAGAGCAGGGGAGCAGGCTGCCCAGAGAGGTTGTGGAGTCTCTTTCTCTGGAGACATTCAAAACCCACCTGGATGCACTGCTGTGTGACCTGCCTTAGGTGACCCTGCTCTGACAGGTGGGGTTGGAGTCGATCATCTTCCAAGGTCCCTTCCAACCCCTAACATTCTGTGATTCTTTTCAGATCAACAGCAGTCAGCCAGACAGCTGAAAGGCCCTCAGGGTGCTCCTGCTCATCAAGTGTGAATTCAAAAGGATGCTGAATGCCTCATTTGGACAAGGACACTGCACAGTGTAAGCTTCACACTCCCAACTCGGGAGCAGATGTCTGCAAGCAAGTGGCACTGAACTCAGGAGTTCTGAGTTACAACCAGTTTCACTGAACAGGAAGCTGAAATGGGACTTGAATCTAAAAATCCATGGAAAAACTGATCCAAGAAACTGATTTCAGAAAGCAAGGTATGAGAAAGGTCAAGTCAAGGAAACCAGACTCATGGAATCATACAGCTGTTTCACTTGGAAAAGATCTTAATGTGGGGAATATTGACATAGAAAGCTGGGTGAAAAAGGGCACAGGGAACTATGGTTTGGTTTGGCTTCCCCATGTTGCCCTGGGGCATATTTTGGCTTGCCAGAGCATATTTCTTTGAGATGCTCATGCTATACCAGGATCCTGGATCACAAAAAAGAGAGAAGAAATAAATAAAAAGGTAAATACTTTCCAGTCTGCAAGACAATCAACACAATGGCCACACTGATTCTCCCAAACACTTATGGAGATCTAAGCCACAAAGTCCTGAGGTGGGAAGCAAAGTCAGGGCTAACACCACCACCATTAGGGCAAATGATCTGTTCTTACCCTACATGTTGCTGGAGCACAAATTCATTTCAGGCAGGCAGACTTTGCTTCATTCAGAATGTAGATATTTACAGATACTGCAGTTTATGGAGACTACAAGAAATGTGTGCTAAAGAGAGGGAAAAATCTTACTTCAATTTCTTCCATTCTTTGCAACATTGCCTCCAGACTGTGAGTGTCAGCCACAGGCAGAGCCTCAGTCTGGAGTCTCTCAGGCTGCTCTGTACTCCACAGCTCCTCGGCAGTACCTTCCAAAAGATCATCCAAGAGCTTTTCACTCAGAACATCTGCATTTGCTGTGACCTGCTACTTAAAAAGGAAACAACAAAAAAATCAAACCCAAACAGCCCCACAGCCAATGCAAGAAAGAAATCCTAGAATGGCTCAGGTTGGAAGGGACCACAGAGCTCATCTACTCAAACCTCCTCACCATGGGCAGGGACACCTCTCAGCTAGACTTAGCTGCTCAAGGCCTCATCCAGCCTGGCCTTTAATGTCTCCAGGGAGGAGGCAGCCACAGCCTCCCTGGGCAGCCTGTTCCAGAGTCTCAACCACCCTTGTACTGGAGAGCTTCTTAAGCTTCAGTCTAACCCTGCTCTGCCTCAGCTCCAAACCACTCCCCCTTGTCCCGTCTCTAGACACCCTCATAAGAAGTCCCTCTGCAGCCTTCCTGTAGTATCCCTTCAGGTATTGGAAGGAGCTCTAAGGTTCCTCCAGAGTCTTCTCTCTCTTCTCCAAGCTGAACACCCCCAGCTCCCTCAGCCTATCCTCCTAGCAGAGGTGCTCCATCCCTTGGATCATCTTTGTGGCCTCCCCTGGACTCCCTCCAACAGTTCTCTGCCTTTCTGGCACAAATAAGAGCTGCACTAAGCTGAGAAGCAACTGTGTTTTGCCCCTTGATTAATATTTTACAGCTCTAAATGCATCCTCCAAACAGTGGCATGAGCTTGACACTACCTGTGTCCTGTCTGCTGGAGGTTCTAAGTGCTCCTGTGCTGCCATCCCAA
Organism: Ramphastos sulfuratus; assembly: GCA_013399055.1. Classification (NCBI taxonomy): domain Eukaryota; kingdom Metazoa; phylum Chordata; class Aves; order Piciformes; family Ramphastidae; genus Ramphastos; species Ramphastos sulfuratus. The sequence goes on along the minus strand of WBNM01008863.1, from coordinate 53,516 downwards.
CTTTGTCTGCACTCTTGGCTGGGGAAGCATTTTGTGACCTACACAGAAAAAAGAACAAATGACAATGGCACTCTGATATGGCAACAGCTACTTAAAACCCCAAACACATCAAATGTACTTTTTGGGGACTGGTGGGAGTGAGGAGAAGACCATATGAGGTCTGACACCATGTATTAGATCTTCAAAGTAAATCATTACTTAATTCCTGTACTTTCTCTTCTGCCAAGGTCAGTTAACAGCCTCACTGTTAACTGTTTGAAGTTTCTGCTCCCAGGCAGAGCTAAAACAGCACCAGAGGGTTACAGAATGCAGACTCTGACAACTGAAGAATGTCATCATGTGATTCTGAGTTCATAAAACCTGCAAAAAGCCTTTGAGAGAAAATTCCTGGTGTCTCTGAAACTGCCTGAGCCAGGGAAGGCTGTTCAGAATCAGGGATCTTCAGTTATGTTTCTGCTATTCCTGACTGCCCACAAACAGTGCTGAGGGGAGCTCACAGTGTACCATGCACACTGCCTAGCATGGATCCAGCAGCTGGGTCAGTGCTCAGGTCTCATACTTCCAACTGCCACAAACAGTAGCCCCAAAGCAAACTCAATCTGGGAAGCTCTGCTCCAGGATGCTGAACGCAGCTTCAAACAAGCCTGCACTCTGCTCATGGATGGGAAAAGGACAGTTTGTCCTTCTGGAACAGGAAGATAATCTTCATCTCCTTAATGCAGTGCTGTGTACACCACTCTGCATGCTGTGTCAGTGCCCTGCCCAGCACAGCCTGGCCTGGATCTCTCAGACAGCACTGGGATCTGAGCCAGCAGAAAGGACAAAGCAGCAGCAATCCCAGGCCCTGTGGGTGAGGGGGTTTTGTGCCAGGTGGGAAAAGAAGACAACTACCAGGCAGTAAGCTGCACTGTGCCACCTGCCTGCACGCTCTGACAGCCAGGCCAAAGCCACCCCACTTAGCATGGCAGACAGCAGCATTTCCAGAGGACAGCAGGGCAGAGGGGGTGCTGCAGGTGCTGAACATACCTCTGGGGTGCCACGGGTGGAGGTGCAGGGCGTGGGGGCACTCTGCTGTCCTTGGCAGGCCGCTGGGTCTCCTTCAGCTGGAAGGCTATGGTGGGCTCCCGGAACCGCGCACGCTGCACCCGCCGGGGCTGAGCAGGCTTCAGCACTGCCTTCAAATTTAGAGAGGGAAACAGATTGCAGTTGCTGATCTCAGAAAGCATTTTGCATTCTGCTTCAGCAGCCCTCTGGAAGCCCTGCCTGCTGCCTTTGCTGGGCAGTGGCACATGGGGAGGCTTTACAGTCCAGCTGAAGGGAAGCAGAACTCTGCCTCAACACAACCTCTGCTGAAGCCTGCAGCTATTACTTCTGCAAACAGCTCCCATTTGCAGCAGCGTTGCTCTTTGTGGGGAAAAGGAACAGAATCCTCTCTCTTGCCCTGCTGCCCACACTCCTCTGGCTGCACACTGCTGCNCATCCAGTTTCAATCTCCCCTCTGCCAGTTTAAACCCTTAATCCCAGAGGCCAAGCAAAAGTGAGCACAGATTCTTTTGTCACTTCTATACCTGTGATTTGGCAGGTAAGGACATCCCTTTCTTCTTCAAAGTGCCACCTTCAAGGCTAGGATCTCTTTTTCCAGCTCCAGCTCTCACCAATGCATCTTTGCTTCCTGGTGAAATGGAGCAGGGTGGTCCTTTGCTCTCTGGAGTAGAGGGGTCTTTTCCTTCTAGGAATTCATTGTGCAATACATGAGCACAACTGTTTGCCTTCTGAACTGCTGAGAGATTTGCAACATGTCAGTGTTGATCTGTTCTCAAAAATAACAAAAGAAACCTTTTGACTCTAAGTTGAAAGGAGCAAGAATCATCTTTATTTCTACCTCTCTTATGCAGTGATATCTAACCATAGATTTTTAAGCTCTACCATCATTTTAACAAAAATCAAATAATAATAAAGCAACTCCCAGCTCTGCATGGGGAACCAGTGGTAAAAACTCCCCAAAATCTTCAGTTTAATTACCAGTTAGGTGCTGAAACTGATTGCTGAGCAGAAGACATTCACATTGCTCAACTGGCAAGAACAAAACAGAGCCACTTCTCTCAGAAGTGGAGAAACTGCACAAACCAAGGAAGTTCTGAGCAAAGAATTCAGCTAAGTCTCTGACTTTGCATTCCAAAATGATGTATTTATACAGGGCTGTCTAGGCAGATGGAATATTTAGAGCACCATATCATAGAATGGTAAGGTTGGAAGGGACCTCAAAGATCATCCAGTTCCAATCCCCTGCCACAGGCAGGGACACCTCCCACTAGTACAGGTCACTCAAGGACTCATCCAGCCTGGCCTTGAACACCTCCAGGGAGGTTGTGGAGCACAGAAGCACCCAATGTGATCAAAGATCACGTTGGGTGCTTCTGTGCTCCCCAACCTCCCTGGGCAACCTGTGCCAGTGTCTCACCACCCTCACTGCAAACAACTTCCTCCTAACATCCACTTTCAATCTCCCCTCTGCCACTTCAAACCCATTGCCCCTCATCCTGTCATTCCAAGACCTTGTCAATAGTCCCTCCCCAGCCTTCCTGTAGGCCCCCTTCAGATACTGGTAGGCTATATAGGTGTCCATTGCAGAAAAACAGGCCAAGTGCAGTGCACAGTAAAAGAAATGGAATAAAACCAGGAAGAACAGAGAATAAAACCAGAAAGAGGCAGAAAAAGCTGCAGCTCTGACATCTCAGGGCAGCAACTGAAAGCAGTGCACAACAAGGCCACCTGAAGCTGGTAACTTCTGACCAAGCCTATCTACCACACCACAAAACTGAACTGCAGATGGTTAACTGATAAAAAAAAAAAAAAAAAAAAAAAGGATTTAATAATTCAAAATACAAACCAGCCAAGAGACTCCTGGCAGCTGCAGGTTTTCTAGGCTCTTGTCTGTGCTGTCCCTTTAAGGTGAGAGGTTTGTGTTCTCCTTTTGGAGATGGAGGCTGCTTTCTGGCTGGGAATGTGTCAGTGTTAGTTGGAGATTTGCCCTGAGATGCTGCAATACATTTCTTCACCTTTTTGGGTGTTTGTTTCTTTTCCAGCAGTGACTCCAGATCCTGCACCACATATTTAGAATCTTAATTACTCTCTCAGTAAAACTGATGTAATAATGAGAAGCAAAGCCAAAAGATTCTAGGTAGCTGGAAGGTTTTTTTGGCTTGGTTTTGGTTTGACAACTTGTTCATGCAGAAGCTTCATCCTATCATTAACTTAACTCTTACAGCAAAGGCTTGCATGTAAGGCCTCAACCATCTCCCTGGGCAACCTGTTGCAGTGCTCCATCACCCTCATGGTGCAGAACATGTTCCTCATATCCAGCCTAAATTTCCTCTCATTTCAAACCATTGCCCTCATCCTGTCACTGCAGACCTTTGCAAACAGTCCCTCTGCAGCCTTCTTATAGCCCCCTTCAGGTACTGAAGGTTGCTGTAAGGTGTCCCTGGCACCTCCTCTTCTGCAGGCTGAACACCCCCAGCTCCCTCAGCCTGTCCTCACAGCAGAGGTGCTCCAGACCCCTGATCATTTTCATGGCCCTCCTCTGGCCCGGCTCCATCAGGTCCATATCCTTCCTGCAATGAGGGCTTCAAAGCTGGCTGCAGTATTCCAGGTGAGGTCTCAGCAGAGCAGAGCAGAGGGGCAGGATCCCCTCTCTCCATCTATGGCCACATTTCTTTGGATGCAGCCCAGGCTGCCACTGGCTTTCTGGGCTGCAAGTGCCCATTGCTGGCTCATGTCCAGTTTCTCATCCACCAGCACCCCCAAGTCCTTTTCTGCAGAGCTGCTCTCAATCTCATCACCTCTCAGCCTGTACTGATATCAAGGATTGCCCTGACCTAGATGCAGGACCTTACACTGTGCCTTACTGAACCTCAAATGTATCCCCTCTCCTGTTCCCAGGCTGTTAGCACTCTTACTGTTCTCAAAAGCATCACAGAGCATTAGAAACTTCACAAAGCTACAACTTCTGATCTTCTGCCTGGACACTTCTGCACCCACTACCATATGTGAAGCTCAGCTGTTCACTATTCACCCTGAGGACTAAAGCAAGCATTGCACACCAATAAACACCTAACTCATACCACGGTATAAAAGACAATTCCTCCAGCACTAAAAATGGCAAAGGAAGCAGAAATTGGAGCTTTGTTACCACTGTCAGCACCAGTCCTCATTCTACCAAGAGAGCCAAGGAAGACAGTAACAGCATCCACAAGGGCAGTAGCAATTAGCTTCCACAATTAGGATGCCACTCATGATTATTTAGGATCATCATTATTTAGGGCCATCATTATTAAGGATCATCATTAATTAGGAACATCACCAACATATTTATGTATCAGAAAATACAGCCTCCAAAAAGCCCCAACCCAACAGCAAGAAATTCTGCCACCTCCTGAACACACAACATAGTTTGCAGTCTCACACTTCACTCCATCTTTTCTCCCTTAGAAAAAGCAAAGTGTTTTTCTTCCTACCTCAACTTGCAGCAGAATATCTATGATGATGTCAGAAATGGAAGAATCCCCTTCCAGTTTGGCAGAACAGAGAGACAGCTGTCGAATGAGATTGCCCAGCTCCCTGTAGTGGGCAGGAACCTGCTGCTCTGCTTGGTCTGCAAAGTGATTGGCAAAGCTGTGCAAGGCTCTTACGGCTCCTCTGTGTGCCGCTGCCAACCTGGATACTGCTCGAGACTGGGGAGATGACAAAGAAGTGCTTTAAAAGCTGCCATTTCTGAGAACCTTGCTACTACTCAGACAACTGCCAAACTTTTATGCAGAGACACTCTGATGGCTATGAGGTCATTTGTGATGGTAGTGAAGGCATTACACAGCAGTACCCAAACCAAGTATCACAGAACCAGAATCATTGAATGGTTCGGGATGGAAGAGACCTCTAGAGGTCATCTACTCCAGTCCCACTGCAGCCAGCAGGGACATCCCCACTGGACCAGCTATCCTGGTCTAGTATCCTGCTAGCTTCAGATCAAACAGCCTGGTTTCAGCATATTCTGATGTCTCTCCTACCTATGCCAACCTGTGGGCATGGGTTTGGGTCTAATATGCAACAACTGCCAAACACAGAACAGTCTCCAGCCATCATAAGTGATAGAAAAGCACAAGAGAACAAGGGGACAACATTGGCCAAACAGGAGGCATGAGCTCAGTGCTGTCTTTCTGAAAGATGCTGAACAGAGAAGATCAGAAAGGAGGTTGATAAGACTGAGTCCTGTTGATATAGGAAGTTAGAAACCCATCAGGCCAGAGCAGAACAGAGAGTTAGTCGGAAAAGGAAGTGGAATGAAGAAGGAATTAGAAGGCACATGAAAGCAGGAAACCAACAGCTTTCCTCTTGGCTTTTCTGTAGACAGGAAAGAATTGAGAAGATGGAAGCAGCAATGGCAGTATCAGAGCTGAGGAGACAAAAGGCGCAAGATCCAAAGGAAAGCTCCCTTCTGGAGAGGGTTTTGGTGTACCCTAAATAACCAAACTCAATTAGTTAGAAAACCTTCTCTCAGTAAGTTACAGCCCAAAGGATAATTACATCTTACCTTTTTAGTATGTTTGATTTTATGAGCACTCAGCTTCTCTAAATCATCCTGAATTTCTTTTACCTGTTTATCAAGAAATGAAGAAAGTGAGTCAGACTCAGCTTCATGTCTAGAAATGAGCAATTAACCTTCCCTGTAAGATCTGAGTGACAGTCCAAATTTTCCAACTGTGATGCCTACCTCTTTGCCCAGTCACAAGAGAATTAACCATACCATTCCAGTAGCTGAAGGGGGCCTACAGGAGGGCCGGCGAGGGACTATTGACAAGGTCTTGTAATGACAGGACAAGGAGGAACGGGTTTAAACTGGCAGAGGGGAGATTGAAACTGGATGTTAGGAGGAAGTTCTTTGGAGTCGGGGTGGTGAGCCCCTGGCACAGGTTGCCCAGGGAGGTTGTGGAGCACAGAAGCACCCAACGTGATCTTTGATCATGTTGGGTGCTTCGGTGCTCCACAACCTCCCTGAAGCTGTTCAAGACCAGGTTGGATGAGGCCTTGAGTGACCTATTCTAGTGGGAGGTGTACCTGCCTATGGCAGGGGATTGGAACTGGCTGAGCTTTGAGGTCCTGTCCAACCTAATCCATTCTACGATTCAGATCATGTCATGGAAGTTACAGAGAACTTGATGATATTTCTCTGGTTTCAGTTCATTTCTCCCAAACCCAGTTGCCCTGGATCCCAGATTGAAATGCTAGCTCCTACCTGCTGCTGGAGCACATACAGCATCCGTGCTGACCGTGCAGCTTGTTTCTGCCTTCTAGCACAAACCCGCTGCTCTTCATCAGGATCTAGGATTTCTTTCTCTCTCCCTAAGAAATATAAAGTTTTACATCTTCATTTAACAAGTGAAGATCCCAATTAAGCCATAACAACTTAGCAGAACCAACACACAGTGTATCCTCTATTTTGCTGCACTCCCTTGAGCAGTGATATCAGGGAGTGATTTTAACTTCAGGTCTTGTTTCTTTTTAGAAGCTGACTAAACATTCCTGTACTTCCCAAATCACAGGACACCCTTCAGCTTTAGAGGTTACTACAAGAGCAGCCAGGCAGCAGGCACTGGGGCTGGCTGGGCTGGAGGCAGCTCTCTCCAGTCAGCAGTGTGGTGCTGCTGCTGCTAACACATCTGCTTTGTGGCTGTCACCAAGCAGCACTTGCACAGCACCAAGGCTCTCTCTTTTTTCAAGCACACCCTGCCAATGCAGGGTAGCAAGAAGCTGGGAGGGGACACAGCAGGACACCACTGGTCAGTATCATTGCAGGCTGGATTGGAACTCACCACAAACACTCAGAGTGGTTTAAACTGGTCAAAAGCAGCTTTCACCTGCTTTTGAAAAAATCATAGAATGGTTTAGGTTGGAAGAGACCTCAAAGTTCATCTAGTTCCAACCCAAAGAAGTAGGTGGCTCTCAAAAATCCACACCCAAATATGGATTCTGATTCAAGCCAAAAAAAAACCCAAGCAGCAAAACCCAAAGAACAAACTACTGTACACTTGGAGAAGATAATTAGTGTTCAGTCTTATACCTTTTTTAGTCAGTTCCTCAATTTTCTGGATGTAGCTCCTCAATTCCTTATGCAGCTGTTGGACTTCCTGCATAATTCTGTCTTCTTGCCTGTTTCTGTTTGGTTTGGGGTCCTGCTTTGTGTCATGGGTGGGTGAAGAGTCCAAAGCAGCTGGTATTAGCTTTCCTCCGTTCGGTGTGTAGAGGTAAACCTTAGCTCCAGAGCTGGTAGTCTCCACTTTGGAAGGCTGATTGAGCTTCTGCTGGTATTTCATGCAAGCTTGAGACTTCAGAGCATTTTTATTTTCTGGATTTTCAAATGCTTCACTCTTCTGCTGTTGTAACCTCTGGGCCAACAATGGTTTATTGACTGCACCTCCAAACACTTGCTGTTTCACCTGCTCTTCGAGATGTCTTCGTTTTATGTCCCTTTTGGCTAGCTGAACAGCCAATTTTAGTCTCTCTTCAGACACCACTGAAAACATGCTAGAGCTCCCCATGCTGGGCTCTTTACTCCCAGTCAGGTTTCTCTGACCATTGGATGCTTTCAGTTTTTCTATTATAATTGGACGGGGGTTTGAGAATCTGAGAGCCAAGTTCCCTGGAGCTGCAGGGACGTTTCTGTTGAACTGCAGCTGTTGCAAAGAGTACAAAACAAAAAGCTGATGTTACACAGAGGACTTGACACAGGTGAGGTACCTCTAGTCTATGACAGCAAGGAAAATGGATCTCATAGAATCATAGAATGGCAAGGTTGGAAGGGACCTCAAAGCTCATCCAGTTCCAACCCCCTGCCATAGGCAGGGACACCTCCCACTAGTACAGGTCACTCAAGGCCTCCTCCAACCTGGCCTTGAACACCTCCAGGGAGGGAGCAGCCACAACCTCCCTGGGCAACCTGTGCCAGTGTCTCACCACCCTCACTTAAAGAACTTCCTCATAGTATCCAGTCTAAATCTACTCCCTTCCAGTTCAAACCCATTGCCCCTTGTCCTGTCATTACAAGACCTTGTCAATGGTCCCTCCCCAGCCTTCCTGTAGCCCCTTCAGATCCTGGAAGGCTACTCTAAGGTCTCCTGGAAGCCTTCTCTTCTCCAGGCTGCAGAGCCCCAACTCTCTCAGCCTGTCCTGATAGCAGAGCTATGTTTCATGTAAGAACACATTCTGCCATGGTGGTACTTCTTCAATGCATGCAGGGCATTCATCCACTCAGATAGATGCCAGTATCCAAAACTGTTTAGAATTAAGCATTTAAACCATCTTGGAAAGGGTTACTGAAAGGGTTACCAGGCAATGGCACAGTTTGCCCAGGGCAGTGGTAGAGCCTCCATCCCTGGAGGTATTTGTGAGTGGTGTAGATATAGTGCTTAGGAATATGCTTTGGCCAAGGGCTTATCAGTGTGGTATCTACAGATGTAGTTTCTGATCTACAGCCTTACAAAAGGACAGTGTCAAGATCATGTATGACAGCACCACGAAAGCAAGTATGAAGATCTGACACTAGAGGACTATCTCAGGAAGGGGGCATGGTGCCATGATCACCTTTCAGGAATGATCACAAACAAACTCCACGACCACTGCAGAAGTCAAGCAATCCCTACCTGTGTCTGCAAAGCCTTTGCTTCGTTCCTGCACATCTGGGTAGTGAATGCAGATGGACCATCAGACACAGCTGGCTTGCTTGGTCCCATCACATCGGCTTGACGCTGAAAATTCAGTTAATTGTCCTTTGCTGCAACTATGAACATAAAAAGAATCACTCATTATTTCTGCCTCTCAAAATCAATCCCAGCTCCGATGTGAGTAAGAGAGACCAAAGTGAGGAGGCAGAAAGCGAAGCAAAGCTCCGGCGGCACACAAGACAGAGAATCCAGTCCTGCTGCCTCAGGTAAACGTTACCATTTACATCCTGCTTTTACACATCCTCACGGAGAGCTGAAGAGCAGCGCCACAGGTCCTAAGGCTCTCGTCTGAACGCCAAGAACACCACCCGGCTCGGCCCGGCTCTTTCACACCGCCCGGCTCTGCCCGGCTAGGCCTGGCTCGGCCCGGCTAGGTTTGGCTCGGCTCGGCCCGGCTCTCGCAGCTAGAACGGGAATTGCACACCGTACGAACGAGAGACCTGGCGAGAGCCGCAGCCCGGACGCCTCCCCGCGGGTTTCGGTCACCGCCGAGAGGCCTTCCTGCAGCCTCCCGCAGCCACAGACCCGCGGGCTCCAGCCCAGGCCTCCCCGCGGCCTGCCGGCTCCCCGCCTCACTCTCACGGCAGCCTTCACGGTAGCCCAGGCGGGCGACAGAGCCGAGCCGAGCCGAGCCGAGCCGAGCCGAGCCGAGCCGAGCCGAGCCGCCTGGTGCCGCTAAGGAAAGGCAAACAGGCAGCCCGAACCCGCACTCAGACCTACCGGGACGCTGTTCAAACCTGCCCCTGGCAACCGCCGCCGCAGAGGCCGCCGGGAAGCGCCCGGCGCGGTGCGGAACTACGGTGCCCGACGCGGTCCCGGGGCGGAGTTGTCTCTTCCCGCCGCCGCCATGGGCTGGGAGGAGAAGCAGGTCCGCGGGTACTCCGAGTTCGTGCGAACGGCGCAGAGCTACCACGGCCGGCCCATCTTCGCGCTCTTCTGCGGCGACAAGGATGCCGAGGGCAGGAGCTGGTGCCCGGACTGCGTGACCGGTGAGACTCCGCTTCCCGCGGGGAGAGATCGAGAGCCGCAGGGGCGGACGCGGCGAGGCAGCGTCGCAGGGACCCCGATAACGGCGGAGCGCCTGGGTTAGGGGAGTCCGGCGCCGTGCCGCCTGCCGTGCCCGCGGGTAGCGCCCGCTCTTGCCGTGAGCCGGAGGACGCCGCATGCCGGCGCCCCTGCCAGGCTCCTTATCGAGGATCGCACTGGGCACGGCTCGGGTGCCAAGCTGCAGTCACCGCGCCGGCAGTGCGGCTGCCTCGCTGACAGGCTGCCCACGCTGCGCTCCCTGTCAGCCACACGCCGTCGAGTGGCATTGACCGTAGCGTCTTGTGTGGCGCAAAGGCCCAGGGAACGATTCAGTGCAAACCGTAATATTATTATGAACAGTGAACTGCTCTATGCCCAGAGGCAGAGGATGAAGGCAGTTCCTTAGGAAGCAAGGCACTGAACTTTCTGGATCATAAGTGCCAGCAACTGCTTGCTGCTGTGCTGAGAGGCTTTCATACAGACGGGACAGTGATTGTTGTTCTCCCTTGTTAAAGCAAAAATTGGCCTTTACTTAAAGCCTTTCAGTGTTGAGCACATCAATAGACACTGCACAGCTCATGGATAACCAGGTGAAATGAAAGCTGACCAAACATTAACTGGTAGCCTCGTTGGTCAAAGTAGGTCCATGGGATTCTGTAGCACCACTGTAAAAGTATTTACTGATGTCTTTTTAAATTCACTCTAGCTGAACCAGTTGTGAGGAAGGAACTTCATAACATGCCTGATGGGTCTGTATTCATCTACTGCCTAGTAGGAGACAGAGCCTAGTAAGTAACTCTTTTAGTGTCAACAACTGATATGTAACTTTGCTATTCACAGAGCAGAGGTTAACTGAGCTGTTGGAACTGCCTGATCTGGCCTTTTCTGTAAGGAATGAAGCATGCTTTTGAGATTTGAGGTCTACACCATCCCTAATGTGAACTCTCTGAATGCTTGTTCTGACATGTGGGTTGGGATTCAAAGGTCTTTACCTTTGAATCATCTCTGAAGGAATTTTAACAAGTGAACTTCAGCCTGTATCTTTACAAGCTGTGCTTAACCCCTTCTTCTTGAACAGCTGGAAAGATCCCAACAATGAATTCAGGAAGAATCTGAAACTAACAGGAGTGCCGACACTACTTAAATATGGAACAGTAAGTGATTTCTTGCATATTCTGGATCTACAGGCATTCAGATGGGAAGCTGACAGGAGCTTGTAGCTGTAAATGAATTAGTTATGCATTGGGTTTGTGTTTCAAAAGAGCAGACAACTGGCAACAGCTCTTCTACTCCCACCCAGGCAGTCTGCCTGGCTCTGAGAGTTCCTGAAGAAAGAGCCTCTCTTTCTGCCTAGCTTGTCTGTAAGAAACACACAATGAAGAAGTACTTAGCATGTAGTGGTTGAGGGGTAGGGAAGATTCATAGCAACATACTGTTAGTTCTGTGACTTGCAGCTCCTCAATTCTCATAAAATCCAAATGCAGAATTCCAGGGAGCAAAGCAAGGTCTGTGCTGTCTCTTGATTCAGACAGGCTGCAGCTCAAGTTTTAACTTGTGCCTATTACTTCAACCAGCAATTACTGCTGCAGATGCCTCTTCCAAGGCCAGAAAACCTCAAGGCATTTTCTCCTTGCCAGCTCCACCCCCACCACCCTTCCCCATTTGTTGGGAGTATGGCTGATGTTAGTTTACAAGTGGCTGTAGTCTGGAGAAGATCTCTAAATTGCCCCTAAACATCTTTTCTTTTCAGCCTCAGAAGCTGGTTGAAGAAGAATGTTTTAAAGCAGAGCTTGTGCGAATGTTGTTTACTGAAGACTAAAGGAATCAATCATTGACAAACATCTTCATCTCCAATTGCTGTAGTGTCCTTTCAAGGAATCCTCCACCTTTTTTTTTCTTTTTTTTTTTTTTGCACTTCCATGGTTAATTACCTTGACTAGATAGAAGTAAATATTGTTACATTCTAGATCCAAACCTTCCACAAAGTCTTGCAACAGAAATATATCTTTCATTTACAAATAAAATTGAGATTTAAAAAGTCTTTTTTCAAAGGAGGTGAGCTCATGGCTAAACTGGGAGCAGCCTACAAGTACTAAAGAATGGATTTAGCTGCTAATTAATGGTGAATGAAACATGAAAATTTCCCTTCCTCCTAAATCTGACTTCCTAGAGCTATGGAAGCTCTTTAGATAGATTTTCAGCGCCAGTATTTGTGAGACCCCCACCTCGAATACTGCATCCAGTTCTGGTGTCCCCAATGTAAGAAGGGCACAGAGATGTTGGAGTAAGTCCAGAGGAGGCTACAAAGATGATCCAGGGGCTGGAGCACCTCTGCTAAGGGGACAGGCTGAGCACGCTGAGGTTGTTCAGCCTGGAAAAGAGGAGACTCTGGAGGGACCTTAGAGCTGCCTCCCAATACCTGAAGGGATGCTACAGGAAGGCTGCAGAGGGACTTTTCAGGAGGGTGTCTAAGAGACAGGCCAAGGGGGAATGGTTTGAAGCTGAGGGAGAGCAGGGTTAGACTGGAACTGAGAAAGAAGTTCTTCAGTATGAGGGTGGTTCATAAGAGAGTTCTTAGCCACGTTTTGAGATACTTCATCTCCAGGGAAAAGCCTAAGAACAGACTTCTGAGTTACACTTCTTTTTGCTTCAGTGTCAGTAACAAAACTGCTTTGTTATCAAAATCAGTAACTACAGTAAGTCATCCTCAGTGCTACAAAATAAATGTCAAGAGTAGGTGTTCATCAGTCTTGTATCTTTATAAAAGCTCCTGAAAGAAAACCAACAAACCAACAGAGTCACTTGATGAAACAAAAACTAAATGCACAGACACCCAGGACCAAACCTACAAAAAAAAAGAGTTCATTCTTGTCTGGCAAATACTTCAGCTGACACAAACTACACCTTAGCATCACAGCTACGCCTCAGCATTACCCTTCCAAGCATTTTTCATTTCACAGAGGTGTTGTTTTGTTGCTGCTGCTCTGCAAGTGCTTGCTGGAGGCGCATTCTCTTCCGTGAGTAGTGCTGCCAGTGAAGGATCTGTTGCTCATCAATGAACTTAGCACACTGAGCATTTACCAGTTCTTTACGGAAGTGCTCGTACTGGAGCAGCTCCAGCATGTGCAGACATTGAGGATACCTGCAGGAGAAACAAACACTCCAATACAAGGTTTTACAAGGCACAGGGCAACTGGAGCCTGCCATAATTGTGTGTTATTTTAGCTTTATCACCTATATGGTCTGCTCAAGAATCAAACCACTTAAAACTCTGCATATTCCATGCTGTAACTTCGGTATTAGGCTGGAGTGGGTCACAAAAATGATTAGGGGGCTGGAGAACCTCTGCTACAAGGACAGGCTGAGGGAGCTGGGGTTGTCCAGCCAGACCTAACAGCAGCCTTCTAGTACCTGAAGGAGCTACAAGAAGGCTGCAGAAGGACTGCTTGCACAGGCCTGCAGTGATAAGATGAAGGACAATGTTTTGAAATTAGAGGAGATTTGGACTGGATGTGAGGCACAAGTTCTGCACCATGAAGGGGCTGGAACCCAGGTTGCCCAGGGAGGTAGCTAAGGCCCCATCCCTGGAGATAGTCAAGGTGAGGCCCGACAAGGCTCTGAGCAACCTGATCTAGTTGAGGATGTCCCTGCTCATTGCAGAGGAGTTGGACTGGATGACCTGTGGAGGTCCCTTTCAATCCAAACCATTCCATGACTTCAATTCTGCAGCAGGGAAGGTAACAGAAGGTAAACATCAAATCACTGAAATGCAGAAACCAAAATGACTTTTAACACTTACTTCAGATATTTTGCATATTCAGGCTCTTTCCAATAAAGCAAATACTTCAGGTAATTTACAAAAGCTTTGTCTTTGAAGTAGCCTCTTTGTGCAAGAACTGAAATAAAACAATAAGGAACTGTGAAGTCAGAAGTGCACGAAGCAAACCTGCCCAACTTGCAGCACACTCATCACAAAACCATAGAGAGGCATTTTAGTCAAAACCTCACCACTGATAGGTCAAAAGGAAAAAGCAAAACAAAAAACACAGGTAAAAAAAAAAATACATTTTTCCACCAACACATTAGCCAGAATCAATCAGTCTCATCTCAAATACTCTTGTGTATTTTTCCTCCAACAGCACTGAGATCAGCTTTTGGAAACAGAAAACTTTGGCTAGCATCAAAATGGGCAGGGAATTAAAGCAGAGTACCTGAAATTATTATTAATGTTGGTAAAATAAGGGTTTCCTATAAAGCAAAACTATCAGCTTGAAATTATTTTTTTAACTACAGGCTTGAATTTGTTTATTTTCTCTCCCTTTGATAGATTTTTTTTTTCCCCCACTTCAACCAACAAACTATTTTGCATTAAAATCCAGTTCTGAATCTAGACAAATTCAATTTACAGATCTTTATTNAGGAGAGACTGAGAGGTGACCTCAGCAATGGGTATCAATGTGTGCAGGGTGAGTGCCAGGAGCCAGGCTCTGCTGGGTGATGCCAGTGCCAGCACAAGGGGCACTGGGTGCAAGCTGAGGCAGAGGAAGTTTCATTTAAACATGAGGGTGACAGAGCTCTGGCACAGGCTGTCCAGGGGGGCTGTGGAGTCTCCCTCTCTGCAGATATTCGAACCCTGCCTGGATGTGTTTCTGTGTGACCTGCCCTGGGTGATGCTGCTCTGGCAAGGGGGTTGGACTGGCTGAGCTCTGGAGGTCCCTCCCAGCCCCTCACACTCTGTGGTTCTGCGATTAGCCTCTCACCCTACCGTGAATAACAAACACCACTAAACGACCACCAGTCCTCCGAACCCCGAAATTCACTTCGGAAGTACTTACAGTTGAGGTAATTCGGGTTTGCCAGGCACTGCACAAACTCCAGCTCCAGCTGGAAGCGGAGCCGGTTCCCGGTATCATCTGACACACGAGAAAGAACAGTGAGACTCGGCCCCAGGCAGCAGACCTAGCCGCAATTCCACCGGCTCACAGGATGTCAGGGGTTAGAAGGGACCCAAAGGCATCATCGAGCCCAACCTCCGGTTTCCTGCGCCGCGCACACAGCGCAGGGCTCGCAGCGCCCGGCAGGCAGCGGCCGCGGCCAGCCCTCACCTGTCTCCATGGCGGCTCCCGGCGGCGCGGCCTGCCCGGGCGCAAGATGACGCCGAGGCCAGCGGCTGGCGGCGGACGGAAGCCGAGCGGAGCGCAGCACTGAGGCATGCTGGGAAACGCCGGCGCCAAGGGCTGCTGCGCGCCGATGGGGGGCGGGCGGAGCGGACCGGAGCTGCCCGTCCGGCAGACGTCGGTGTGGCGCCGGCAGCTGTCACCGAGACGTGGCGCAGGCTTCGTCTGCAAGGAGCGGGCAGAGCAGGAGCGGTCGGCCAGGCGCTGCCTTCTCCGCAGTCTTTCCGGGTTAAAGAAAGGTCCCCGTGAGAAGTGCTTCGTGTAGGGCAGCAGCTCTCACTCGGGGTGTGAGGCCTGATACCGACACAGCAGCCCCCGGGCAAAGGCTGAGCGGTCGGTGTCGAGCTGGAAAGAGGACTCCGAGATCGCATTGCATAGGGATTCATGCTTGGACTTTGTTTTGTTTTCATAGCGGCTCTGCAGTAAGTCAGGCAGGTTTCAGTCAACCACTGCACTTAATCATTCATTAAAATAAAAAGATCAGAGTGAAACCGGTTAGTAACAGATGCAGGCTGCATCAGCACCCTGGAGAGGAGCCCAGACCTCAGGCTGTGCATTCATCCAGCCAGCCGCAGCTCTGCCCGGTGGTACAGGTCAGAGCCTGGAGAGCTCTGATGGGTTAGGTCCTGATGGGTTAGGGCACTGCTGTCACCTTCGCTAGGCGCCTGTGCCGCGTACACCGCTACAGACTGACCTGAAACCTGACCGAGGGCATTAGATCGTTCTTTTCTTTCTTTCTTTTCCTTTTCTTTCCCTTTATTTCTTTATTTCCTTCTTTTTTCCCTTCTTTTCCTTTTCTTTCCTCCTTTCCTTTCCTTTCCTCCTTTTCATTTTCCTTTTCTTTTCCTTTTCCTTCCTCCCTTCCTTCCTTCCTCCCTCTCTTCCTCACTTCCTTCCTCTCCTCCTCTCTTCCTCTCCTCCTCTCTTCCTCTCCTCCTCCCTTCCTCTCTTCCTGTCTTCCTCTCTTTGCTTCTTTCTTTATTTTCTCCTTTCTTTCCTTCTTTCCTTCTTTATTTTCTCCTTTCTTTCCTTCTTTCCTTCTTTCCATCTTTCTCTCTCTTTCTCTCTTTCTTTCTTTCTCTCCTTCTCTTTCTCTCTTTCCTATTTCCAGCACCCAAGTTAGCAATTTTCCCCTGTGCTATATTTTCCTCTGCAGTGTGAGGTTTATTTTCTCTTTCCCTGGGAGCTGAGTTACCAAACCCATCTCAAGGCAATCGATGAATGGTTTGCCTTAATAAACCAGGGCTGCCTGTCCCATACAAGGTTTAGTGGCCGTGGGACACTGCCATTATTCTATCAAAACACAAGAAGTCACTCCCCAGTAAACACAGAGCTGGGGCTAAAAGCAGAGATCAAACAGAACCCACGTGTCTGTGCTGCTATTCTGGAATGTGCTTTCTCTCCCAAGACTGACTTCAGAGGAGAGAATCCTAAAAAAAGGACTTGGTCCCAGGAATAAATTACTGTGTAGGCTTGCCAGAGTCAGGTCAAACATCTCAATCCTTGGTCATCAAAACCAGGAGCAAAATTGAAAGCTGGGAAGGTTATATAATAACTAAGAACATTCTCTAGGAAAAAAGCTGGAATTTCTTTCTGCTTTTAAATAGCTGCTGAGTGAAGCTCTCAGGGTCTGCTAACACATAGGCCTTGTATTGAGAGGGATAATGACATCCTAAAGGATTTTCTCCCTTAGAATGCAAGACAGAATTCTGCAGGCTGGGGAGTTATGGTTAAAGAAGAAGAGAGCACAGTATGCATTATGTTATATTTATAACAAGCCAGGACAAAGTCTGCAATTTTTTTACTCCAATGTTGTAATTGCAGTTCAATAGAAACAAGAACATAGCTATCAGTGACTGAAACAATTGTCAGAACGTATTTAATTAAAGGCCTAACTGCTTACTGCCTTCTCTTTTTTGAGGTTGAGAATCTGGCAGGTAATGTGCATTTCAAAAGCCAGCTTCTGACAGCCATGGTAGAACAATTCTCATCTGAAGCCTGCTAAACTCCATTTGGTGAAATGGTGTAAAGAAAAGGGGGGGAAAAAGGCTTATTGCAGACCTTGGGATGTGTACTTGTGTGGCTGTGCTGCTCAGCTGGCTTCAGACAACCATTAGAAAGCAAATAGCACTTAAAAAAAAGGGAATGCCAAGTGTCAGAAAGCATTTTCTGTCTTTCTTTAGTGAGCTGGTTAAAAATACATCACCCTGCTAGTCTTAGGCCCTCTGCAAGGCAGCTGAGCCCCAGGTGAGCCATTTGCCAGCAGCAGTATGCACTGAGCCCAAGGGCAGTGGTCTGCAAGGAGCATCCTCACGGAGATGCTGCTTTGCTTTTGGTGCTCTAAGGGCAGATCATCCAGTTCCAACCCCCTGCCACAGGCAAGGACACCTCCCAGTAGAACAGGTCACTCAAGGACTCATCCAACCTGGTCCTGAACACTTTCAGGGAGGTTGTGGAGCACAGAAGCACAGAATGTGCCTCATCTTGAGCTTTTCATCACCCCACACCCCCAGGGCCTGTTCCTCAGGGCTGCTCTCAGCCATTCCCCACCCAGCCTGGAGCTGTGCTTGGGATTGTGCCTACCCAGGTGCAGGACCTTACACTTGGCCTTGTTGAATGTCATGAGCTTGGCCTGGGCACAGCTCTGCAGCCTGTCCAGGTCCCTCTGGATGGATCCCTACCCTCTAGCAAGTGACTGTGCCACACAGCTTGGTGCCATCTGCAACCTTGCTGAGGCTGCACTGATTCCTCTGCCCATGGCACTGACAAAGATGTCAAACAGCACTGGTGCCAGCACTGACCCCTGAGGGATGCCACTTGGCACTGGTCTGCAGGTGGACATTGTGCCCTTGATCACCACTCTCTGTGTGCCACCATCCAGCCAGTTCCTTACCCAGCAGTGTTCCACACATCCAGTCCATGTTTCTCCAGTTTGGTGACCAAGATGTCCTGTGGGACAGAGTCAAATGCCTCACTCAGATCCCCAAATGAAGGACAACTGTTCCTAGTGACATGCACCAAAACCCTCCTGATTCTGATTTATTATTTTTTTTACTGTACAGATAAGACAACAAAATATTGAAACAAAATAGACAACTTGCTCCAGAAACAATCATTCTTCAACCAAAAGATTTTGTTAACTGTGGTGGAAAATTTGATCTTCAGCTGGCTTGTTAAAATATTTGCTGAGACCCAACCCATGTTATTGTTCACAAAGAATAGTTCACAGATGGAGCTACAACAAACTAGTTTTGGGGATCTGGAACATTCAGTTCTTTCAAGAAATGGTTTGTCTATAAAAATAAGGTTGTGTGAAGGCTATAATGAGGCTTCACATTCTGACCTGGAACAGCTCACTGGGAAGCTGTGTGCCAAATAGGGTCAGTGAGTGACTTTGTGTGGGTAAATAAAGCCCTGCAGTAAACAGGGGCAGGATAGCACCTATTTATCTCACAGAAGCAGCAGTCTCTTTCTGCTGACCTGAATCTACAGTCCACATTTACACCATAATGAATGGGCAGCTATTGACTTAGTGCTCCAGAAAATCCTAAATAGGAGGGAAGGGGAAAAAAAGAGAGTTTCAGTATAGTCAAGCACAAATCCAGGCTGGGTGGTGAATGGCTGAGAGCAGCCCTGAGGAAAAAGGCCCTGGGGGTCTGGGGTGATGAAAAGCTCAAGATGAGGCTGCAGTGTGAGTGCAGCCCAGACAGCAACTGTGTGCTGGGCTGCAGCAAGAGCAGTGTGGGCAGCAGGGCAAGGGAGGGGATTCTGCCCCTTTGCTTTGCTCTCCTCAGAGCCCAGCTGCAGTCCTGTGTGCAGCTCTGGAGCCCCCAGCACAGGAAGGACATGGAAGTGTTGGAGCCAGTCCAGAGGAGGCCTCAAAGATGCT
>WBNM01008863.1:0-27228 GCA_013399055.1 Ramphastos sulfuratus | reverse complement strand
ATGGCCTCAAGCTGAGCCTGGGGAGGTTTAGATTGGACATTAGGAAGAAGTTTTTCCTGGAGAGAGTGGTCAGGGACTGGCATGAGCTGCCCAGGGAGGTGGTGGAGTCCCCCAGCCTGGCTGTGTGTAAGGCTGGTGTGGATGTGGTGCTTGGGGCTATGGTTTAAGGTCAGTAGGGTTCTAGGTTGGGCTTGGTGACCCTGAGAGGCTGTGCCAGCCTGGGTGCCGCTGTGGTTCTGTGTTGCTGTGACACTGCTATTTAACCAGTCCAGGAGCTTTAAGCCATGTACAAGTAGCTCTTATTAGTTAAAGCACAGCTTCTGCCCCTTCAAGCCTCTAGTTAGGAACCCAATAATGTCTGGGTGCTGGGCACAGAGCTGGCACTGTGTGGTCTGGCAGGCAATCAGAGGGCCAGAGCCTAGGGCAACTGATTGTTACCTTCTGGCTTCAGCTGGACTTGCCAAAGCCCCAGCAGATTGGAAAGCACTGACTAAAGCATGTTAACCCTTCAGTGTTCAAGAGACTTAAGAGCTGTCTTAAAAGACTTTAAAGGCTTGCCAGTGTTTAACACCAGCTGGGTAAGGGCCCTGGAGAGCTCCAGGCAGTCCCCATCTTACCATATCCAGCACACGAATGTGGCCGTAGGAGAAGACGATGGCATTCGGTGGTGTGGCCACAGGCAGCATGAAGGCAAAGGAGGCACTGAGGGTGCCAGGCAGCATCACGTAGAGAGGATGGATCCTGACAGATGCAGCCTGCAATCAGATGGAGGCAACAGCACTCTGGAGGTGTTCCACAGCACAAAGAGCATCTCTCCCAGAGCACTCAGGCACAGGCTCGCTTCCTCTCCCAGCACTTGCAAGCATCCACACGTGCCTAAAGACAGCTTCGCCCTTTGCCTGTCCCACCACACTTAAAAATGATGTTGGATTCCCTCTCACTGTTTGTTTTGCTCTGTGGTATAATTTGGAGTTCTGCTCAAACACATCCCTTGACCCTGGCACCACATTTTTTGCAGGGTAACATAAGGACAGCATCAAAATTGCCAGGCCTCAGACAAACTCTGTGGCACTCAGAACTTTAGTGCCCATTTAAGTCACCAATAGCTCAGCACCTTGAGTGGGATCATTGGATGGAATGGGCTGGAATAAAGCAGTTGTGCTTTCCATACTAATAACAAACCAACCTATTTCTTTTTTCCCATCATGCTATAACTTCCACTATGCTCAGACAAACAGCAGCAGGACTTGCCAGGATTTCTTTCCTGAGTTATGAAACTGTTCTGGCTTCCCATGGAAAATGCCAAACTTGTAACAGTGCAGTTTGCCACCTTCTGCATTCTAGCAGGAACCCATGGAGATCAGGGCCCCATTCCAAGGGCTCAGTGGCAAGTGCTGGATTTTGGGTTGCTTTGGGGTGTTTTGGTGTGTTCTTCCAGCCCTGAGAGGATGGCTTCAGTACAGACTGACCAGAATTAGCTGGAGAGAAGGCTCCCAGGTGACCTTCTTGTGGCCTTGCAGGATCTGAAGGAGGCTACGAGAAAGCTGGGGAGGGACTTTTTAGGCTGTCAGGGAATGATAGGACTGGGGGGAATGGAACAAAGCTGGAAATGAGGAGATTCAGCCTGGATGTTAGGAAGAAGTTGTTCAGTATGAGGGTGGTGAGAGCCTGGCAGGGGTTGCCCAGGGAGGTGGTGGAAGCCTCATCCCTGGAAGTGTTTAAGGCCAGGCTGGATGAGGCTGTGGCCAGCCGCATCTAGTGTGAGGTGTCCCTGCCCATGGCAGGGGGGATAGAGCTGGATGCTCCTTGTGGTGCCTTCCAGCCCTGAGGGATTCTGTGAGTCTATGATTCTGTGTTTCTATACTAGGGATGGATATTGAATNCACAGGACTCCAGGTGGGATGTCATGAGATGGGCAGGTTAACAGAGCTGTCAGGGCAAGGGGCTGGGGGCAGCCTTACCATGGATGAGAAGACAGGCAGGAAGAGGGTGGCTGTGGCGACGTTGCTGGTGCACTCGGTGAAGACAGCTATGATCAGAGACAGCACTGTGGCGATGGCCCACGGCGGGATAGAGCCTAGGGGAGTCATCTGATGGCCCAGCCAAGCTGAGAGCCCAGAGCTCTGGCAAGAAAACAACAACTGGCTCTCAGGGAGGCTTAGGACCCCTGAGCTCATGTTACCTGCAGCATTCCTACCGAGTGATGCTCCTGAGTCACACCAACAGCCCCCAGGAAACGCAATCGTCGCTCAGGAGCACCAAAAGCAATTCCTAGCCAGGCAGGCATCACACTGAGTCCCCACTGCACTGGTTGTCCTGCAAGCCAAATACCTGCTCACACTGCTTTCCAAATGATGGGGTTTTGCTGAGCAGAAACAGTGATTGCTGGGGTGAGATGGCTGCAAATCTCTAGTGTGCCACTCAGAAGCCTCCTGACTTGTATTTGCCATGTTTCTGCTGTACCAATGCTCTGTTGCAGGAACAAAGGCAGCAGAGGACTCCAACTGCTTGCAAAACCTTTGCTGGGATGGTTTCTAATGCTCTGGAGCTTTAATAATGTATCCCTGATGTATGCAGATGAAGGGAAGTCCCTGGAGTTTTCATTTGCCCCACGGTTTAAAACCATTCACCCACAAAACTGAGCTGTGAGCCTGAACTCTCCCAGAGCACAGCAATGCTGACAGCTAAGCCTTGCTTTGGTTTAGATGCATCTTAGCAGTGATGAAGGAGACAATATGGTTCACCTCAAGGTTCTGTCCTGTGCTGGGGATTCAGCTGCCTTCCCTGTGAATTTATGAGCACAGGCTCAAACCATGGGCTTAGGGAATGCATCACATTTGCCTGGCAACAGCCACTGGCAAGAGGATGAAGAAACCCCACTTTGGAAGATAGCTACCCACAATGGCATTCTCCCTGACCACTTCAGTAGCAGTTTGGTTTAAATCCTTTAAATAAACCTCAAATGGTACTGAGAACCTTACAAGTCTTATCTACACTTCTATTTTTTTCTAGCCAGGGCTGGGGTTGTGATGATAAGAGGGAAAAAAAGAAGGCTGCTTTTCTGGCCTGCCCAGCCAGTGAAGATCCCAAACTGCTCAGCAGGTAAAGTGAAGACATTTGGCCAGAGCATAGAAACTCCTGAAAAAGAGGGGCACAAACATTTACCTGTCCTCCCAATTTTAGCTAATGTGGATCTGCCTCCAGCTCTGAGCATCTCTACTGGGTTTGGCTTTGGGTGCATGCCCAGTAACACAGGACTAGGTAACAAACCAGGGAAGTTCTCCTTGGAGTCAGAGAAAAAAGGATGTCAGGACATACTGCACTTGCATCAGCCAAAGCAAAACCTCCTCCCAGCAGCAGCACAATGCTCCAGGGCATCTTCCTCTGAACCACATTCCAGTTTAGCAGCGGGGCTGACAAAAATGGCTTTTTTAGATCTGAAGTGAGAAATGAAAAGCAGAACATGTTTTAGGGGAGAGAAGACAATTCTGTCTCCTGTTCTACAAGGCAGCAGGGAAACACCCAACAGGCAGATGCATGACACTGAGAAACCTGCATGGGCTAAGGGTCGTGAAGAGGAGCAGGGACTGTTAGGATGTTTCTGCCACGTTAGCTGGAGCTGGTTGCTTCATGAGGTTACAATTCCTCTTTCAAGTACCTTCTTCTGTCTGTTCAGGGTCAGACATGCTTGCATTCCAGCCTATGAACTTGGGTCTGTCAGCAGGGAGGATAAACAGCAGCAGGGCAATAAAGACAGCAGGAGCAGAATCAGTGATGTACCTAAAGAAGAAGGAAGAACACAGCTTAGACAAGAGGCATCTTTCTCCTGGGAGGTGGCTGCCTTCCAGCACTGCTGGCACTGCTCTCTGTCACCCTGTTTGGGGCTTGCTCATTAGCAAAATGGGTCATTAGTTCATGACTGAGGTCTCTGGGCCCTGCCACAACACAAACACAGGAACACAAGAAACAAGCTGCAGTTACACATTAATGCCCAGAGGCACAGCTGGCAGCAGCCCCAGGCAGCAGGGGCAGGTGGTGAAGCCAAGACTCAACAGGTGTGTCCTAGAGGAAGAAGTGTCAAGAGATGCCCTGGTAGTGCCCTCCTGCATCTGNGAGGGGCTTTGCCAACCTGCTTCTGTGATTGTGTTTCTGAGGTGATATTGCCAAATGACACCACAGCAGGGTTGGGCTCACACAAACAGGAAGCTAACACTGGCCTCAGTGTGACTGAGACCAGCACTGAGGAATTTTCTCTCCCTCTAGGAGGCTGATGCTCCACAACTGGAGGACTGGCCATGTCTCCAGCCTTCAGTGCAGCACAAGCTGCCAAACAGCAGCCCAAGAGCTGATCTCAGGCACAAGAGCCAGGAGCAATGCCAGCAAACACATGGACCTGGGCAAGGCTGGGCTGAATGACCCCACACTCAAAATGGAATGCAAGAGCAGGGGAATCTGATTCACAGTCAAGAGGGCATAGGATGAAAAATAAAATCCATAAAAACTCACTTTTCTCCCTCTGGGAAGAGGTTGGCAGCCCAGCCTTTCACAAAGCCTGGGTGTCTGGAGAACCACAAGAGAACCAGCAGAAGGAACATGAGCAGGACATTGAATTCAGCATAAGTGATGGGACCCAATTTCTTCATTTCTGCCTTCAGCACGTTGTAGGCAGCTTTCTCTTTAGCAGTTCTCTCTGCCCCACAGCCCCAGCTTTTTTTGAAGCTGTAAGAGAAAGGGAGAAGGAAACACTGTGAGAATTACCATACCAGAGGGCTTGACAGATGTGTTTGNGATGTTCTAAGCCACTTGCAGTGCCCAATCAACTTCCCAGTGAGCTCTAAGCCACTGCATTGAGGTCCCTCCCCCTGGCTGTGTGTAAGGCTGGTTTGGATGTGGTGCTTGGGGCTGTGGTTTAAGGAGGAGTCACCAACCCTGGCTGTGTGTGTAAGGCTGGTTTGGATGTGGTGCTTGGGGCTGTGGTTTAAGGAGGAGTCACCAACCCTGGCTGTGTGTGTAAGGCTGGTTTGGATGTGGTGCTTGGGGCTATGGTTAAAGGTGAATCTTGTAGAGCAGGGTTCTAGGTTGGGCTTGGTGATCCTGAGGGGCTTTGCCAACCTGCTTCTGTGATTGTGTTTCTGAGGTGATATTGCCAAATGACACCACAGCAGGGTTGGGCTCACACAAACAGGAAGCTAACACTGGCCTCAGTGTGACTGAGACCAGCACTGAGGAATTTTCTCTCCCTCTAGGAGGCTGATGCTCCACAACTGGAGGACTGGCCATGTCTCCAGCCTTCAGTGCAGCACAAGCTGCCAAACAGCAGCCCAAGAGCTGATCTCAGGCACAAGAGCCAGGAGCAATGCCAGCAAACACATGGACCTGGGCAAGGCTGGGCTGAATGACCCCACACTCAAAATGGAATGCAAGAGCAGGGGAATCTGATTCACAGTCAAGAGGGCATAGGATGAAAAATAAAATCCATAAAAACTCACTTTTCTCCCTCTGGGAAGAGGTTGGCAGCCCAGCCTTTCACAAAGCCTGGGTGTCTGGAGAACCACAAGAGAACCAGCAGAAGGAACATGAGCAGGACATTGAATTCAGCATAAGTGATGGGACCCAATTTCTTCATTTCTGCCTTCAGCACGTTGTAGGCAGCTTTCTCTTTAGCAGTTCTCTCTGCCCCACAGCCCCAGCTTTTTTTGAAGCTGTAAGAGAAAGGGAGAAGGAAACACTGTGAGAATTACCATACCAGAGGGCTTGACAGATGTGTTTGGTAGTCTCTAGTCTCGAGGTCTGTGGTAATGGGTTGGACTTGATGATCTTTGAGGTCTCTTCCAACCTTGCTTATACTGTGATACTGTGATACTGTACTCTGAAGCTGTCATTCCTGGGGGCAGACACAGACTACAGCAGAGGCCAGGAACAAAGAAGTGACAACAGTGTCAAGATGCTTCACGGGAAGATGCCAGGTCTCACAGAAGGAAGGGATCTAAGGCTCTGTCAAATTTGGAGCAACCTGGGATGCAAAACTCAGTTTTGACTGAAGGGTGGCAAACCAGCTATGGCAGCTCTCCTAGGGCTGAACCTCACAGAGGTGAGATGGGGAAATAAAAAGGCAATTCTGTCTGAACATGAAGAATGTCAAAAGCTTTTGCCTTGCTGCAAGTCCCAGGAAAACAGAAAATTCCCAGACCTCAAAAGCTGCTGTGAAATGGAACTGCTCTCTGCTACAGAAGCATTTCAGTCAGTGCATCCATCCCTGATCTGCATTAGCTGAGGGCTTTGCACAATGTCCTGCGTGCAGTTCTGGAGCCCCCAGCACAGGAAGGACATGGAAGTGTTGGAGCCAGTCCAGGGGAGGCCACCAAGATGCTGAGAGGGCTGCAGCAGCTCTGCTGTGAGGACAGGCTGAGAGAGTTGGGGCTCTGCAGCCTGGAGAGGAGGAGGCTTCCAGGAGAGCTTGGAGTGGCCTTGCAGGATCTGAAGGGAGCTACAGGAAGGCTGGGGAGGGACTATTGACAAGGGCTTGGGATGCCAGGACAAGGGGAATGGGTTTGAAGTGGCAGAGGGGAGGTTGAAAGTGGATGTGAGGAGGAAGTTGTTTGCAGTGAGGGTGGTGAGACACTGGCACAGGTTGAGGGTGGTGAGACACTGGCACAGGTTGCCCAGGGAGGTTGTGGAGCACAGAAGCACAGAATGGGATCTTTGATCACGTTGGGTGCTTCTGTGCTCCACAACCTCCCTGGAGGTCTTCTGTGCTCCACAACCTCCCTGGAGGTGTTCAAGGCCAGGTTGGATGAGACCTTGAGTGACCTGTACTAGTGGGAGGTGTTGGGTTGGAACTAGATGATCTTTGAGGTCCCTTCCAACCTTACCATTCTATGATGCTATGCACTTGAAACACTCACTTGAGTCCCATGAAGGAGCACTGTAACCACAGCCAAGCCAGCACCAACATCAGAACCATGTTTGGGAATGCAAACCCGAACCAGGAAGCAAAATTCACAACATCATTGTTGTTGGGGTACAACCTGCAAAGAAAAAAGGCAAAACACCTCCCTTTGAGATGTGCTGGGGACAGCTACACCTAAAACTAGAACAAGCACTGCAAGTACTCACAGGCAACACCCACAGCCTAACTCACTAGAGGAGGCAGCTTGGTGAGACACTGGCACAGGTTGCCCAGGGAGGTTGTGGCTGCTCCCTCCCTGGAGGTGTTCAAGGCCAAGCTGGATGAGACCTCGAGTGACCTGTGCTAGTGGGAGGTGTTGGGTTGGAACTAGATGATCTTTGAGGTCCCTTCCAACCTTACCATTCTATGATTCTATGATTTTAGAGCAGAACTTGAATGCTCCTCAGTTCCCCTTAGATTTACCTTCAATGCATGCAGGAGCATTTTAGGTTCCTGTAAGAGAAGCACTGCTGAAAGGTCTCCCACACATTCAGGGTGCCCTTCCCTTCCACCATGCCTGCTCATTTATCCCAAGACAGAACATTCCTTCTTCCTTCCCACTCTTTCCAGCAAGAGAGCAAGAGCTGCCTTTCCTGACATGAATAGCTGCACTCCTGCCACTTCAACAGAAGGCAAAGTTGTTAGCTGGCTTAAAAGAATGAGCTCAGTGTTTTAAGAACAGCAAGTTTTGCTCTTCCTTGTGTCCAGCAATAATGGCTGGAGGGGAAAAAAAATACCAGCAGCAAATTTCCAGCTGGCTGTCACACCCAGCAGGCTGCAGGGCTCCCAGCAGGAGGAAGCAACCTTGAGCACCCTTGTGGTGTCTGCAAAATTTCCACTTCAACCAATTGCTAAACTCAGCTGAGGCAAGAGCACTTTGAGGGTAAGTCCTTTCCTTTCCAACAGCAGCTGTAGTTTCCACAGCCACAGGATGGAAGGCTTAATACTGCAGGAGAGGCTATTTCAGCTCTCTTTGGTGTGTGTGGGAGTTCATCATTCCTCTGAGGAGTTGAGAAGAGGAGGCAGCAGCAGCAGTGGCTGGTTAGCAGCAAGTACTCTTCTCAGGACAACACCAGCACATAGCTGCCCAAAGAGGGCTGCAGCAAAAAATGAGGCCAATTACTTCACCCACTGGTGAGTCACTGCTTAGAGCTTGCAGCTGAACCTTCCATCTAAGACATCTGGTCACAGGAACAGTAACCTCTGCTACAGGCACAGGCTGGGGGAGCTGAGGTTGTTCAGCTGAGGTTGTTCAGCTGAGGTTGTTCAGCTGAGGTTGTTCAGTTAAGGTTGTTCAGCTGAGGTTGTTCAGCTGAGGGTGCTGAGGTTGTTCAGCTGAGGGAGCTGAGGTTGTTCAGCCTAGAGAAGACTCTGGGAGGGACCTCAGAGCTGCCTGCCAATAGCTGAAAGGACCCTGCAGGAAGGCTGCAGAGGGACTTTTCAGGAGGGTGTCTAGAGACAGGCCAAGGGGGAATGGTTTGAAGCTGAGGGAGAGCAGGGTTAGACTGGAGCTGAGGATGAAGTTTTTCAGCACAAGGGTGGTCAGAGTCTGGCACAGGCTGCCCAGGGAGGCTGTGGCTGCCTCCTGCCTGGGCGTGTTCAAGGGCAGGCTGGATATGGCCTTGCACAGGTGTCCCTGCCCATGGCAGGGAGGTTGGAGCAGAAGATCTCTGAGGTCCCTTCCAACCTGAGCCACCCCAGGACTCTGTCTGTGTGGCAGCAGCAGCAGCAGCAAAGACTCACTGGTTCATCTGCCCTTTCAAGACCATGTTGGGTCCCGTGCCGGTGAGCGTTGCGGTTCCCCCGATGCTGGCAGCGTAGCAGACACAAAGTGTCATCCCCTTACAGATGCTCTTCCTCATCCTCTTCTCCTCAGAAGATCTGGGGTCATCAGGGACTTGCCCATTGCTTACAGCTAGAGACAAAGAATGTGACTTGTCTCAGGTCAGGGTTGGGAGGCACAGGGCTCAGGGCAGGGTCTGCAGGCTCAGTGGTGCCGGTTTGCACGTGGCCATTTCTAGAAATTCAACCCCCCCCAGCTATGTCCCTAAGCACCCTGGAGTCCTGCTTGGGAGGAACTGGAGAGAGAGGATCTACACCATCCAGGGATGCTGCTGCCCAGATCAATGCCACAGCCTCTGGGCAGTAATTTGCTGCTTCACAGAGAGGCTTACCACCAGCCAGAGATTGTAGCCACTGGACCCATCCCAGTACCACAATAAGAACCCAACCAGCTCTGACAGCTGTGACTATGGGCAGTAAAAAAACCCCACCCAAACCCAACTCTTGTCTGGCATAACTCTTCAGATCAGTGTCAGTTGACACTAACCATGATGTTTTGCTGCTGTGCCCACTGTTCTCCCAGGTTAACAATCTGAGCTTGAAGCCTGACTGGACTGATGGAGCAGGACAATGAATTTATGGCAATTGCAACCAGCTCAACAATACCAAAGGGGATGTTCTTGCATGCATTTATTGCTTTCACTGCTGGGTAAAACAAATCCTTGTTCCTTGGGAAAGGTACAGAGAACTGCCAGGTCAGGGGGCTCAGAGTGTAGCAAGCTCAGCAGCTGCCTGGGCCCCTTACCATGCACTGAGGTGGGATCTGCTGCACTCTTTTCTTCCAGCTCAATCACTGTGTTTGTCTGCCCAGTTCCTTGTTCCATCATGGTCACATCATGCTCTGTGGTGTCCATTTGATCCAGGACAGCCTGGACGATGGGAACCATCATAGCAGTGGTGGCTGTGTTACTGATCCACATGGACAGGAAGGCAGTGACTATCATAAACCCCAGCATGAGGCTGAAAAGAGAGAAACAGGCAGAGGAGAAAGGAGCAAAGCAAGCAGAGGCTGCCAGACTTTGTGGTCACTGCAGTTCAGAGAGCAGAGCCCAGACAGGGACATGTGTGGCACCCAGCAGCACAAAGCAGGGCCAGATTCCCTTCCAGGACAGCTCTGCCACCTTCACTGAAGGAATCCCAGAAAGCCCTTTAGCTCTGCAGGCTGTGCATGATTCTGTCATCATTTTGTCCCCAGTGGCAACTGTCTAGAATTTAGCCACATGCTGGTTTTGGCTAAAGGACAAACAAACTCTTTCTGCTGCCAGACTTTACCTCTGGAAACTGTACAACTGCAGCTAAAGAGGTTTTTGAAGGTTCCTTTCTCTGCTGCCAGTTAAGGACTGTCCCTAGGCCTCTGCTAAATTGTCAGGGGCAAGGAAGAAGTAATGTAACACTCTTACAGTGCAGGTTTGACTCCAAGGATCAGCAGGACCCTCAGTGCAATCCTTTTGTGAAGATTCCAGTGCTCAACAGAGATTGCCACAATCAGCCCTCCCAGGAAGAGCATGTTTGTGTCATTCAGGTACTGCAAGCACACCTGCAAGACAGAGAAGGTAGGTCAGGGTCCCAGCTGCCCTCCAGTCACTATTACATTTTGCTTTCCACCCTCCCAGAGCCTGCCCCAGCTCCCATCCCATCGGCAGAAGGGAAATTGCAGCCTCAGAGCTACCTGCAGGCTACCAAAGCCTTCATCCCCTGTTTAAGTGCTGAGCAGGAGCCCTCTGTGCATCAGGAACCTTCCTTTCAGAACCTTTAGCAGTTTTCTGAAGCACTCTTAAGGGCTCAGAGTATTGTGCAGACACCAGAAATGCTGAGCTCCAAACCAGATGCCTCAGCACCTTTAGCAAGCACACCTGCTCTTACCAACTTGTTGGCCAGCACTGAGCAGGGCTACAGAACCTAAACACAGCCTTTGGACTACACAACAGCCAGAATGAGCTTTGGAGGGGACACTCTGCTTGCTGGCATCGTGCTCCCTACCCTG
Source organism: Ramphastos sulfuratus (assembly GCA_013399055.1). Lineage (NCBI taxonomy): Eukaryota > Metazoa > Chordata > Aves > Piciformes > Ramphastidae > Ramphastos > Ramphastos sulfuratus. Next base: position 16,453 of record WBNM01008863.1, on the reverse strand, counting down.
CCAGAAGAAGTTTGAGGACATATTGGTGCTGCTGTCTCATGGGATGGGTTATGAACACAGGCTGCTGGCACTAGAGGGATGCTTTCCAGCAGGATCCATCTCTAGAAACAGCCTTTTCCCTTTACCACCTCCAGCTCCACACCATTAACATTCTGGGCAGATCAGCACTGAGTTCAGCATCTTCCCCTACACTGCATCTTGCCCTGAACACTGCTCAAGGTGTTCAAAAGCAGCACCCCAGAACTGGAGCACTTCCCTGCTTTGCTGGACACTGGTGGGGAAGCAGAGGAATTGCCATCCCTGTATCAGCCTGAGCAAGATCCTTACTGATTTAGAGCTCTGAACTCCAAGCAGAGGGAAAAACACCACAGGCATGAGGGAGGTAACCGCCAGCGGGATCACTTCGGTGCACCAGAACACAGCCATGATGATGATGATGTATGCACATTTAGCCTCCTGCAGCACAGTGGAAGACACATTCAGGCACAGAAAACTATTCTTAAAGACAAGGAATGCATTGGTAGCTCTTACAATGGGCCCAAGCACTCCATTATCTGTAACTGAGCAAGTTATGCTGAAACAGGTAGCAGAGGCTTGAGGATTTAAACTTGGTCCTTTTAAACCTTCTTCTGCTGAAGGCACTTGCCTCAAAATCTCTCCTCAAACACAGTGTTTGTTCCAATGCACAACAGAATATATGGTGTGAGAAAAATAAACCTTCCACAACTAGCTCAGGACCCAGCTGTGTGCAGCTGAGGCAAGCAGGAACTTTTAACAGTGCCAGGGACAGAGGCAGGAATTTTTAACGAGGTTTGCACATTTGGGTGTTTCGATCTCAATTGTTTTCTAAAGGATGCCCAAATTTCCCCAAGTGTGGGTGATGAACTTGTCTGAAATTCTCCAGTCTTTGAAATGTGTCCAGCAACACATTTGAGCCCATTGAATAATTGAAAGTTTCTTAACTATTTTTAAAGTAACAAAGTAAAACATTTCCTCACGCCCCCTTTTTTGTTTATTTTTTGGTGACTAATAGCTCAGAGGGACTTCATTCCTCCCCCTTATTTTTGTGACTAATAGCTCAGAGGGATTTCATTGCACCTTTTTTTTTTTTGGTAACTAATAGCTCAGAGGGACTTTATTGCCCCCCTTTTTTTTTGGTGACTAATGGCTCAAAGGGACTTCACTGCACCCCTTTTTTTTTTTTTCTGGTGACTAATGGCTCAGAGGGACTTCATTCCCAAAACCATCCTCTGCTGATCTACTGAGGGGACTCCCTACCCTAGAAATGTGGCCACAGGGCTTTTGAGGCATCTCAGCAGCCTCACCTTCCTTGCTTGGTCCTTGCAAAATGGTTAGGAGAAGCAAGAACTGATGAGGCAGCAGTGGGCAGGGTTGTGAAGCTGCAGCCAGGGTTCTGTCCTGCAGAATTTGCTTCCATTTAGAGCCTGTGTTTATAGGATTTTATTCTAATAGAACAAATGGGACTTTATGGCAAAAATAAATGGTGGTGCAGTGAGCTTTAAAAATTGCCATCAGGTGACATTTATAAATGGGGGTTGTGTGTTTGCCTTCATCTTAAGGAGCAGAAACCAGCATTTAAAATGTAATTTTAATTGTTTGGGGTTTGTTTGGTTTGTTGGTGTTTTTGTTTTTTTTTTCCCCCTCCAGGTTTCCTGGAGGTTAATTACAGCACAAGTTTTGGAAACAGAATTCCTTCAGAAGCTAAAAAGCTGTCAGATCCCCTTCGAGCCTCTTCCCTTAACAAACAGGAGGCACAATTTATGCTGCACCACAATAACTAAGTGCAAAAGTGACTGTGGTTAATCTGTTGCCAGGTGAAAAAAGAGATAAACGACCTCAAGTGGGTAAAATTCACCCTCCAGAAGGACCCCCCCACTGGTTTTGCAGAGCAGAGAGTAAATAATTTATGTGAAGTTCAAAAATACAACCACGCTTATAAATTAACTCCAAGCAGCAGAGCCAATTCAAACAGCCCCAGACCTGGAATTAAATGTACATCTGGATCTGTACCTGCAGCTATCTGTGGCTCACTGGAACGGGCACAGAATGTTTCTTCTGTGCCTCTATACAGCTGACAACAAAGAGGGATCAGAGAGCTGAAGCAAAGGCTGCCTTCCCGTTGTGAAATCCTGTTATTTCCCAGCTTAGACTGGTGACACAATGCTCAGATACTGGAAAAGTGAAGACATACTCTGCAGGGAAGTGATCTTCCTTGGGCTGATCAAACCATTGCCTAACAGGGAATTCCCCTTTCCATACAGCACCAGGACTCAATGCCAAGGTAGGGCTGATATTCCTTAGGTAGACATATACATGCCACATATATGGCATATAGATATATACACAGATGGCAAATACATATAGGGCATATATATGGCATATATGGCATACATGTGGCATATTATGGCATATATATATAGAGAGCAAATATATGGCATATATAGGGCATATATATAGGGCATATATATAGGGCATATATATATGCCATATATATATGGTGTGTGTGTATATATATATGGCATATATATATATGGCATCTATATGGCATATATGGCATACATATGGCATATATATGGCATATGTATGGCATATGTATGGCATACATATGGCATATATATGGTATATAAGGCATATATATGGCATACATATGGCATACATGGCATACATATGGCATACATATGGCATATATGGCATACATATGGCATACCTATGGTATATATGATATATATATGGCATACATATGGCATACATGGCATACATATGGCATACATATGGCATATATGGCATACATATGGCATACCTATGGTATATATGATATATATATATGGCATACATATGGCATACATGGCATACATATGGCATACATATGGCATATATGGCATACATATGACATACCTATGGTATATATGATATATATATGGCATACATATGGCATACATGGCATACATATGGCATACATATGGCATATATGGCATACATATGGCATACCTATGGTATATATGATATATATATGGCATACATATGGCATACATGGCATACATATGGCATACATATGGCATATATGGCATACATATGGCATATCTATGGTATATAAGTCATATATATGGCATATATATGGCATATATATGGCATACATGGCATACATACGGCATACATATGGCATACATATGGCATACATATGGCATATATATATATATATATATGCCAGAATGGTTGGCAATTTTGTTTCTAAACACGGGGTTGTTTTTGTTTCTAACCGTGCCTTTTGTTTGTAAACATGTTTGTTTTGTTTTGGTTTTTTTTTTGTTTCTAAGCATGCACACACTGAGCCACACAGGTCACTAAGAAAGACTCTGGTCAGCATGCAAATATCTTCTACAACTCCAGCAGCCTCACCGTTTGGTCACATTTTGCCGTGAAGGCTACAAGACGTTAAAGATCAAGCTCCTCACTGGGTTATTCAACCTGCTGTTGCAGCTCCGCTGGAAGCACAGGGATTGAGCCATCACTGTCCCTGGGGTAAGACGGGTGTGAGCCGGAGGATGTTGCATTTGAATGCGCTTGTGATCACTGCATAACGCACACCGAAGGGCTCCTGACTGCACCCCAGTGAGGAACACCACTCGGCAACCCTCCTTCGAGTACCTCCGAGCCTCAGCAGAGTCGGCCGGGGAAGCCACAAGTCCTGTCCCCTGCCATCGCTACCAGACATTGCAAGGCACAATCCTGAACGAGGTCACTTACGCAGATACTCATCTTTGGCCGCAAAAGAAGTGCAGCTAATCTGCAAGCTGGGTTGGGTCCGTGGGAGCCCCAGGTCTTGGCAGTGGCACGACCCTTAGGGTGAACAGAGACTGGCACAGGACGCTGCAAGTTCAGCTGCCTAGCACCAGTGCCTGAAGAGCATCTGGGAGTGAAACCTGCAGCACAGGCTCCCGAGGTGTGGGGCTGAGGAGCTAACTGAGCCGCCCAGGGGAGTTTCAGCGACCGGGGTCAGGAAAGATCTGCTGCAGTTTGCTGTGGAGCAGCAGAACTGCCTTGGCAGGGGTCGGGCACTGCCTGCTCAGGTGGCAAAGGAGGCACAGTGGCGAGGGCAGACCTGGTGGCCAGTGCGGCATAGCCTTGCCTGAGGTGCCCTGAAACCCTGGTTAGGGCCCGGCGCGGCTGGCAGGGCAGCAGGACAGAAGCTGGCGACAGAGGGGTGGGCTGCAGGGGGGCGGCAGGGCTGGAGCTGGGAGGCTGTTTCTCGCGTGGGTCCCGCAGCACTTACCCTCGTCGCTACCGCGACCGGCAGCGGCAGCAGCAGCAGCGGCGTGAGGAAGAGGATGGCGAAGGAGCGGTACCTCAGCAGGGGCTGCAAGCACGTCCAGGCCATCTTCTGCGGGGACACAGGGTCAGGGCGCTCGCCGCTGCCGCCTTAAGTACGGGCGGCGGGGCCCCGGCGGGAGGGACACGGCGGGGGGCGACACGACCCGCCCGCCCTGCCGGGGGCCGGCCGCTCCCGCCCTGCCGGGACACCGGGCACGCCCGCGCCCTGCCGGGGCAGCGGGCTCGGTCCCGCCGGGTAGCGGTGCCAGCGCGGAGCGGTAGCGAGGGGACTGCGGGGCTGGTGGCAACCTCCGCGCCCGACCCTGCGGGGCTCTCCCTCCCTCCCTGCCCGCGCCCGGCAGCAGCCCCGCAAGGACGCAGTGCCCCAGTCCCTGCCCAACGCCTGGCAGATGCCCTCGGCCCGATCCAGGCCAAGCCAGCATCCACCGGCCCGCTCCGTTGGGTGGGCCCCGGGCTCTGAGTTGGCACATCCACGCGTGTGCTTCTGTGGACCCGCGGTGGGAGAGGGGAGCTGCGTGAGGGCTGCGTGCCGAGGTGGCACTGGAGCTGTGGGAAGGTGTCAGGGAAGGTCTCCCTTGCTCCTAGTGGGCACGGAGGTTGCCAGTCAGCATAGATTGTCATAACCCGGACTGCGGGCAGCGCCGCAGTGTTCAGAGCTTCTCCCAGGTGCTGGACCTCCGGGAGGTGCTGATGGTGCCGAGGGGAGGTCACCTCTCACTCCACACAGCGGTGAGGAAGCACTGAGCTCCTTTAGGGGAATGGAGAGTTAAAACTCCAGAGCGGGGCTCTGCAAAGCAGAGGTCTGTGCAGGCATGCATGGCTGTGTTCCATTGCCTATCTGCGAGGGGTTGTGTGTCTGTCATCTGGGTTAAAAATAACCCAGAAAGGTTAACTGGGAAGTGGTTTTGTTAATGCCCCCTGTAATGATCTGCTCTACACTGTAGCCACAGGATCAAAATCAGAAGTGATAGTACTGTGTCCAGTTCTGGGCCCTCAACTCAAGAGCAACGTTGAGGTGCTGGAAGGTGCCCAGAGAAGGCCACCAAGGCTGATGAGGGGANTGTGCTTCTGTGGTTCTGTGCTTCTCTGATTCTGTGCTGAACAGGTGGCAAGCACTACCAAAATGGCAGAAGGGAACAACTGGAAGGACTGGAAGCTAGTCTGAAGACAATTAATTTGTGGTTGTTCTATGCTCTGCTTCTGAGATGTCAACAACCACCTGAAAATGAAGGCAGCACAAATCATCTCCTTGGGTTCTGTCAGTAGATTCTTACCAAGAAGTGCCTCACAGAAATAAAGAATTTCAGATTGCACAGCAAGTAACGGGGGCAGCTCTGACTACAGCCTGCACTATTTGTCCTCTGCTGACCAGAGGCACTTGAGTGACAGAAGTTCAAAACAAGACAGTCCAATGTTACTGTTCTATTTGTAAAAGCAGTGAATGTCCACTGAGGGAAAGAGTAGCCAACCGGATCTGGGCAGGTGCCAAATCTTCAAACCTTTTGCAGCAGTCCTTCTGGGCAGCTTAACCAACACAGAGGAAACTTCCCACCAGAGCAAAGCCTGGCAGAAAGTGGGGAGCTGGCCAAAACTTGCATTCCTGTGGCCAGCCTCCAATGAAGAAAATGGGCAAGGAAGCAAAAGCACCACAAGCACTCGAATAGGAAAATGCAAAGAGTTGACTCTAAAGGAGTTGTGCTAAGGTTAGCTTTGACAGAGCAGAGCAAGAGTGCTCTGCAGTCTTGTTGTTTGAATGAGATGCAGTGTAGAAAACAGAAAATAAAGAGAAATGGCAGGAAGATGTCTGGCTAGCCTTAGATGGACTCACCCTGTGAAAGGAGACTTGCTTGCTCTACCTGGCAATGAGATCCTGTGGGTGATTTAATTAACCATGCTTCAGTGTCCTCTTTTGGCAGCTACAAAGGAAGGAATCAACATTTCCTCACTGTGCAGAGTGATTGCAAACTTGCCCTCGGTGTGGCATGCAAAGTACCTTGTATAACCTGCACCCAAACAAAAAAGGGATTCACAGAAAAGAACAAGGGTCTGGATAATAGGAAACCTGACTGGAAGAATAGTGGAGTAGCCTCTCCTGCTCTTTGTATAGCAACTGTCAAGCAGAAGAGTGTACCCTTGGGCAGAGGGGGAGAGGCCTGTGAGAAACAGAATGTTCCCCAGGGTCCTTAGGAAGAGCTGGCTGGGTCAGGGATGGGAAGATGGTGCAGGTCTCCCAAGAGATCAGAGAGCAGAAAGGAAAGAGTGACGTAGGAAAGCAGAGGGAGAGGAACCACCCTGAGTCCAGATCTGAAAGAAAGAAATTGTGTCTAAATCTCCTCCCTGGAGGTGTTCAGGACCAGATTGGATGAGACCTTGAGCAACCTGTTCTAGTGGCAGGGGCGGGGTGGAACTGGCTGATCTTTGAGGTCCCTTCCAACCTAAACCATTCTATGATTCCATGAACATGGGGAAGGGGAAGGATACTGAGGACAAGAGAGAAGATGCCTGCATTCAGATAAGGAGGTGGGAAAGCTGTGCAGTGCCCAGTCAAGGTGCAGGAGGAGAGATCATGACTGGCTGAAATGGGGGAAGAGAGTAGGTTGCAGGTTGCAGGTTGCCAGGCCTGGGCACTGCTCTGTAATGGATCAGCAGGCATGAACCAAGAGGCACAGAGGAGCAGGCTCAGTCTGGAAAGTCTTGCAGCTGTTCCCTCAGTCTGTGCTTAGAGTGCTCATACACTTGGCACTAGGTGGATGTGAGAGTGCTGCAGCTCAGCTCTTTCACAGCATTTGCCCATGAACTTCCTCTTCACTGTGCCAAGGAGGCAGACAAAGCTTTGGCTGCTTGCTTTACAGAAGTAGTCTGGCAGCCAGGCAAAAGGAAGCTGCGGAGAGTCCGCGGTGCTTGCAAAACCTCCAGCAGGAGGAGTTTTCAGACGGTTCAAAGAGAGCATTCCAAAACCTCTGTTGCAGGTTTAAGGCTAATGTCTGAATTGTAAATTGCACATAAAAGTCTTCCAGAGGGTTCGAGGGAGCCCAGGGGGATGGACTCTACTCTTAAAAGGGGTTGAACAAAACAGAAAAGATATCTTTATCCCATTCCATTGGTCTGGAAAATATAGTCTGGAGTTACAGCTTGTCCCTCTTGCTCTGTTTTCCTTCTGTACTCCTCTGAACTTTGCTTCCCTCCTCCTGTGCCGAGGACTGTTTGGGTTATTGCAGTGAGAGGTAAGGCAAAGTGGCCTTGAGGCTGCAGTGTACAGGGGGGGTCTGAGCTATTGTCTAGTTGGATATGTATGGATGGATTTGTGTATCTTCATTACCTTTTATATTTAGCCTGCTTTTGGACTTTAACTTCCAAAATCCTGAGTAAGTGTGGTCATTTACTCTCTGCAGGGGGGTGATAAATCCCACATTCTGTGTGGTGCAAACCCACCACAACCTCCCACAGCCTGAAATTTAGCTCACACTAATGGAGCATTAAGTGCAAAAAACCCAGAATCCTTTCCTCCAGTCAGCAGCAGAGACCTCAGCAGTATTTGCAGGGATGGATGGGAGCTGTGTGGTTTCACCATCTTTAACTACCTGTTTAAGGACAGTAGGTAAGATGAGCCTTTGGTTGCAGAGACTGCTTAGAAGAGGGGGACTGAAGCAGTCTTTGGGCTAAATGTTGATACCTTAATGTTGAAAACACCTGCTGCTCTTGTTCTCCTTGGTTATAAGTTTCAAACTGGTTTACAAAGGAACTCAGATCTTTGTGTTACAAATAGATTTAGGCATGGGTGGTGACATGAAGTGGACCCAGAAGCTGAATCAGGTCTCTTCATACCTAAATCTCTTTGCATGCTTACTAGACACCACTGCTCTCACATTTGCTGCTGTGCCACCCTAGTGAGCACAGGTATGTTAGAACATATAAAGCAACAAGGATAGAATCATAGAATCATAGAATCATGGAATGGTTTAGGTTGGAAGGGCCCTCAAAGCTCAGCCAGTTCCAGCCCCAGGGACACCTCCCACTGGAACAGGTTGCTTAACATCTCATCCAACCTGGTCCTGAGCACCTCCAGGGAGGTTGTGGAGCACAGAAGCACAGAATGTGAAGCACATTCTGTGCTTCTGTGCTCCACAACCTCCCTGGGCAACCTGTGCCAGTGTCTCACCACCCTCACTGTAAATGCAGTATGATGCAGTAACAGAGCCAAGCTCATAGCTCACTGCCACTCACCTGCCCTGGGTTTTTAGCATGGTGGCTCTGGGGCCCACTTGAGTTAATAATGAAGGCAGAACATTATTTTTTCTGCTGAATCAGTGAGCAGAATCAGTTCAATGAAGTATTTGGTGAGCACCAGAGCCAGCTCAAGAGGCTGGGCCACTTGTGGCTCTGAGCAGTGATGGCTGGGACAGGCACAGCCACACCTTTCAGGACAAGCAGGTCCATAGATGAGCTTGATAGCATTGTCAAACCACACGCAGAGTCCTGCAGCCTGCCCTTTTGTACTTCAGATAGCAGAGGCAGTGATGCGAGGCACTCTAAAGAGCTCTGCTCAAAACTGGGGCACTGCTGCAGACTGGTTAACAAAAGCTGACCTGCATTGTTTGGGTTAGTAGAAAGGGACTGGCAATCAAGTCCTCTTGGAAGGTAGGAACTGCAGTCGGGGTGGAAAAATTGGAAAAGAATCAGTTTAGTTCAGTTTAGTTTAGTTTAGTTAACAAAGGCTGACCTGCATTGTTTGGGTTAGTAGAAATCAAGTCCTCTTGGAAGGTAGGAACTGAAGTCTGGGTGGAAAAATTGGAAAAGAATCAGTTTAGTTTAGCTTAGCTTAGCTTAGCTTAGTTTAGTTAACAAAGGCTGACCTGCATTGTTTGGGTTAGTAGAAAGGGACTGGAAACCAAGTCCTCTTGGAAGGTAGGAACTGAAGTCTGGGTGGAAAAATTGGAAAATAATCAGTTTAGGTTAGTTTAGTTCAGTTCAGGTTAGTTTAGTTCAGTTCAGTTTAGTTCAGTTCAGTTCAGTTAACAAAGGCTGACCTACATTGTTTGGGTTAGTAGTAAGGGACTGGAAACCAAGTCCTCTTGGAAGGTAGGAACTGCAGTCTGGGTGGAAAAAATGGAAAAGAATCAGTTTAATTTAGTTTAATTTAGTTTAGTTTAGTTTAGTAGCTTAGCTTAGGTCATTCCTAAGAAGTTGCTTTTCTGAGACATCTTATTGCCTGCAAACCAATCCTGCCACTCACTCCTGCTGTGGCTGGTGGGAAGGATCTGTGGCACGGAGGATTTACAGGTAGCAGCCGATCCGTTTAATTACAGCTGTGCATACTGTGCGCCTCTAATTGAAGCGCTGCCCAAGCACACAAGTATAGCCTGCTTGCCCGTTTAAAAGCAGCCCGTTTGACCTAGATAACTACCGTTCTCTCAAGACAAAAACTCTCCTCGGATTCTTTTTAAAGCTCTTTCATGGTGCAGGCTCTGTGCAACACCCAGAGGTACAAAACCTTTCAGCGAAATTATAGGAAAGAAGGATTGTTAAGACCAATCCTGCCTGATGCTGAGAAACGAAAATGAAAACGACCAACCCCGAGACATTCCAGGCCTCAGCAGCAAAAGTGTCTTCTACCCAGGCTTTTGAAAATCGCATTTTAAAACCAGCCAGCTCAAGACTTACCTCTCCGTGATGCTTGACATAAAAGGATGCCAGAAGAGCTCTTGCACAGCACCTTCCTTGCACTGCAGGGGTTGCACAGAATGCAGATGGAAAGGAAATCACTGTTTTCTCCCTTACCCTGTTCCTTCCAGCCAGTGCTTCCCAGCCACTGCCAACTCACTGTGCTGCTTTAGGAGCATCTCTCAACTGAGTTCCCAGTGGAGCATTTGATATTTTTCCAAGAAAAGCTTTTGAGGCTCTGAAGGAGCAGAGCAGTCCTTTCTGTGCAGTCCCTGTGTCCAACAACTTTCTACAGAAAAGCCCTCATTATGAATTTTGAGGCAGGGGATTTCTCAGTAAATGTGTGTTGCTGATCAGGCTTTCTTGACCCAGAACTGGCATTTCCTCTGCAGTTTGCATGAAGCCCTAAAGCACATTGAAATGCTGTGCAGGCTAATGGCTACAAAAGAAGGGGGGAAAAAATAACAAACACCAAAACAAAAGAAAAATCACATTAAAAAATTATTATTCTGAACTGGCAACTCTAACCTCTCCCTTTGCTGCCATCTCATTAACATATTTATTCAAAAGCCTTTTTTCTGCTTCATTACATAATTTGTGTCACAAAATCCAGATAAGCACTCATTATTCCCAGGTCTCAGTAATGGCTTATTGGGCTTCTTTTTCTTCTTCTTCTCCTTCTTTTCTTCTTTCCCAGAGAACAATGTGGGATGGAAGAGGCTTGTTTGGATGGGAAATGATCCACACCAATTTCTGAGTTACATCTGCTGTGCCTGGCTTTACAATGCATTATGCATTCCCAATACCTCAGCCACGTAGAGGAATTAATGTTGTTGTCTCCATTTTGCAGACCAAGAAGGTCAGCTCATATTTTCCTCATCCTCAGCATCTCATTGTTCCACACTGGGCAGGATTTAGAACATCGGAGAAGAGCTGCTTGTGTCACACAGTCGTAGCAGCCAGTACAAGGAATGGCAGAGCCTTCCATCAGAAAATCCTAGGGGTATTGGCATCCCAACGAAACTGTGAAGGTCTGTTCCTTTTTTCTCTTTAACTGGCATCTCCTCCAAAGCTCTGTGTGTAAAAGTGCAGAGCTGTATGACCCCCAGCTGGGGCCTCTGCTGCTGGGAGTCAGTCCCAGCCATGACATCCCTAGAGAGAAGAGGCAGAGCTGGTTAAGGCGGGATGGAGTTTTTGCCTGGCACATACCTGGTGAAGTGGACTGAGGGTCACTGAGGAGCCTGGGAGTCTGCTGGGGCAAGGCCGAGCAGCCACCTCCTGGGGGGAAGTGAGGCTGGAGGACCAAAGCTGGGTTCCTCCCCCAGGATGATGGTGGGCAAGTATTTCCTCTCCTCTGCTTTTGTCCGAGCTGGACAGCATCGCCCCAGGGGGGCCAAGGTGGCTTTGTGATGCACAATGCAATCGCTCAGCACCCACTGACTGCTGCTCCAGCTGCGATCAGCTCCTCCCTGCCACTAGTCCCGGTCGATAAACTGAGCCAGATGTCCTAGGGCACAGACTCTCCGCCTGGCTAGTTCAGGCTGTCCTGGAGGGTCAATATTCTCCTAACACAGCCCAACTCTCCCGGCCCTTCCCAGCTTCCAGCGCAGCTCCTCGCTGCCGAGGGTGGGAAAGCGAAAGAGCCTTAGCTTAAGATAAGCACAGCTCAGGCACGAAGCGAACGCTGCTGTGTTAGCCACACGGCTCTGTACCAGCTGCTGGGTGGAAGAAAATTAACCCAGGGCCAGCCAAAGCTCAGGAACTTCCTCCAGAGACTCATCTGCATGTGGAACTGCCCCGAAAGCATCCCCGCCCGCCCGCGCTGCTCTTTCGCCTTTAAGGCATCGCTGCCCCAGCAGAGCCTCGGGGAGGAGTTCTTGCGGCAGAGCCTTTCGCTTTCGTTTCTTTCTGCTCTCTGCTGATAGGAGCAAGGCCATGCAGCAGGAGGAAAGCAAAACAATGACAGAAGACAGCAAGTTCTGCAAAAATTGGTAAGAATTCCTTTCTCCCGAAAAAATCAGAAATCCTTTCTCCAGCCCTACAAAGAGTGGAGACCGCCAAGGGTTTTCCAGCATTTTCCTGGGTCTGCTGTGATGGGGGAGAAGAGGAAGAAGCAGAGGGCAGGAGGGGGATGTGCGAGAGCCATTCACAGTAGTCAGCACAAATATTTTGTACACATTTTTCCGCTTTCAAGTTGCTGCTTTACTGTGGAGAGCTTTCTTCCATCGGCCTCTCCTACGCTGTGGGTGGGTAACTGGAGACAGAAGAAGGGGGAATGGCCTCAAGCTGAGGCTGGGGAGGTTTAGGCTGGACATTAGGAAGAAGTTTTTCCTGGAGAGAGTGGTCAGGGACTGGCATGAGCTGCCCAGGGAGGTGGTGGAGTCCCCCAGCCTGGCTGTGCGTAAGGGTGGTTTGGATGTGGTGCTTGGGGCTGTGGTTTAAGGTGACTCTTGTAGAGTAGGGTTCTGGGTTGGGCTTGGTGATCCTGAGGGGCTGTGCCAGCCTGGGTGTGTCTGTGATTCACTTTTTATATATGTTCAGTGTGGGTAAATTTGCAGAATCCTAGGATGGCTTAGGTTAGAAGGGACCTCAAAGATCATCTACTCCAATCGCCCCAGGGACACCTCTCAGCTAGACTTAGCTGCTCAAGGCCTCACCCAACCTGGCCTTGAACACCCCCAGGGGGAGGAGGCAGCCACAGCCTCCCTGGGCAACTTATTCCGAAGTCTCAGCACCCTCCCACTGAAGAACTTCTTCCTCGGCTCCAATCTAACCCTGCTCTGCCTCAGCTTCAAACCATTCCCCCTTGGCCTGTCTATAAACACACTCATGGAAAGTCCTGCAGCCTTCCTGCAGGATCCCTTCAGGCACTGGAAAGTAGCTCTAAAGTCCCCCTAGAGTCTTCTCTTCTCCAGGCTGAACACTCCCAGCACCTTCAGCCTGTCCTCCTAGCTCCAGCCCTTGGATCATCTTTGAAGCAGAGGAATCAGTGCATGGACCATGCCAAACCCAGCAGCTGCCTCAGTTTCCCCCCATGGCTGATGTTTCATCCTGTTGCTATATTTGCAGTTCAGTGATGAAATATTTATTTTCTTCAGGAAAAAATGGCATCTGTCACAGAATAGAAGGCTGGAAGGGGCCATAAGGATAGTCTGGCTTGGTGTGTCTTAAGTAGTAGGTAGGCCATTGGGCAAATTATATGAAGGGAGACTATGAAGCCCTGCAATTAAAAGAGAGAGTCAAACTTAGAAAGGTTAAACATGAGCCCAGCTTCAATTTGACTTGGTTACAAAGAAAACCCAACACTTAGCCTTGCACAAAGCAAGGCTGTGCATTATGTTCTAAAAGGGTTGGGGGATGCTGGGGTAGCTGACCCAGCCCGACCCAAAAGGTGTTCCATACCCCCTGCAGAGGAGTGGAAACTGCATTAGAGGAGGCAGAGCAGGCTGAGGGTTGGTTTGGTTTTTATTTCTGACATGGCTGTTGTTCATAGTACAGAAAGTGATGTCCAAGGACAAAGGACACTGGGTGCATGCTGGAGTGGAGGAGGTTCCCCAGGAACATAAGGAAAAACTTTGTGAGGGCGACAGAGCCCTGCAGCAGGCTGCCCAGAGAGGTTCAAACCCTGCCTGGGTGCATTCCTGTGTGACCTGCTCTGGCAGGGGGTTGGACTCAATGATCTTTGGAGGTCCATTCTGTGACAGACTGGTTGGGCACAGGTGTGCCTGTGGTGAGTGATGTCAGCTGCTTCATTTGTGTTGTGTCCTCCACGTCCCATCAGCTGTCTTCATCTCGACCTGATTTTCCCGACGTGGGTTACAGAGTAGTTGTAAAACCCTACGGAAGAATCACAGAATGTTAGGGGATAGAAAACTGCTCCAAGGGGATGAAGAGTACCAGGGGGCAGGTAGAGGCTATTGCAATTTGTTAGCCCATTCCTTACCCTGTATTTTCCCTGTATAACAAGCTGACCTTCCAGGCATTGCTCTCTCGCTCTTTCTCTCCTCCCTCGCTTCCAGCTCTGGGCTCTTCACTTTGTTTAGGTTTAGCAGTGTGGGAGGTGAGCCCTAGGATGGCAGGGACAGGGAGAATGTTTTTTTCTGTCTTGGGGCTGGGCCAGGAAGGGGGGGGGGCTGGGCCTTTGCTGGGCTGTATATCTCCTTTTCCTCTCATTACATTTTTATCTGCTTTTGTAAATATTCTTTCCATTTAACTTCCAAATTCCATGCAGGTGTTGTTATTTTACTCCTTTGGGGTAAATTCCACGCTCTGCCTGCAGCAAAAGCAGCAGACTGTCCCACTGTGGCAGGGTGGTGCAGGGTGAGCAGCTGCCTGGGTGCCTGCCTGCTGCCACAGGGCACCAGTTCATTGACTCTTCTCTCATTGCCATTTGTGTGCTGGGCAGTAAACGAGATGTGGCTGCTGCCAATTTCTCCCTCCACGAGGCCCACTGCTCGAGATTTCTCACTCTCTGTCTGGAATGTGATGAGCCAATTGCCCAGAAGGACATGCCAGACCATCAGGCAGAAGCACACAAGCAGGTGAGTTGTGCTGCACCTTCTGCAGGGCTTTCTTGCAAGCAGCAAAGAACTCTGCCAGCTCTGTACGTAGCACGTGGGTGGGTTTGTGCTCTGTGTTAATTAGATTTGAAATCCTCTAGTAGTTGGGCCAGAAAATCTGCAAGAGCCTGATATGACCCTTCCAGTACCTTTAGATCTTATGCACACTCAGCTTAAGAGAATAAAAGGTTCCCTGTGCTGTCCTCAGCAGATCAGGCATGGATACATGCTCCTGCTGCTTGTGAGTTGGCCAGAGCAAACAATTTAAATTACTTGATAGAGGGAGGCAGGCAGTGCCTGATCATAGTATCATAGTATAGTAGTATAAGCAAGGTTGGAAGAGACCTGACACACCCTTGCTGATAAAAAGGGTGGCATCAACACACTTATTTTAAACAAAACTGAAGTGGCAGAGTGAATTTTTGAGATGCTCACAGGTGAGGATTTTTAGTATAACATTAAGAGGCCTGTGGCTGGAGGCACTGCATTACAGCCTGAATAGAGTCAGAGAGAGTCATAGAGACTCAGAGTAATAGAGAGTCATAGAACCATAGAATCAAGCAGGCTGGAAGAGACTTCCAAGCTCACCCAGCCCTATCCAATCAACCAGACCACGGCACTAAGTGCCCCATCCAGGCTTGTCTTGAACACCACCAGGGATGAGGACTCCACCACCTCCCTGGGCAGCCCATTCCAATGGCAAATATCACCAAGGCTTCTTATTCTGCCTTACTGGGTTTATTGTTTTAGCAATTCCATTAATNGCCTCAGCTTGAGCTTTTCATCACCCCAGACCCCCAGGGCCTGTTGCTCAGGGCTGCTCTCAGCCATTCCCCACCCAGCCTGGAGCTGTGCTTGGGAACATAGAAAGCTATCTCCTGTGTTTTCAGAGGGGCATTGTCATCCAGACCAGCTGAGTAGCAGACCTAAAGTTAAGAGCAAGCTCTTTATTTCACATCACACTGTGCCCTTCCCACGGGCACCTTTGGCAACTGGATCCTCACCCAGACCTGACAGCTTCCCACAGAAGCAGCAGACATCTGTGTCCCTCAAAATCTCACCAGCACAGCTCAGGCCTGACAGAGAAACAAAAATTCCCCAGCAGCTTGTTGATGATTGGGATTCCAGTGGCAGGAAGATCATCTCATCGACATAGGAGAGCATTAAGCAACCTTCTGTGCTCCCAACCAGCTGCTGCATGTTTTGCTTGCAGGTCAGATGCAATCTTTGTCACCAAGGCATGCAGCAGTACCAGCTGGAGCACCACCAGGTATGTATGGAGTGCAGGACTTTTTGCCTTCTAGGCTGACCCCTTTGACCAGCCACCAAGAGTCTCACTAATGGTTTCAGCAGCAAAACCTCTGTAAATCCCTGACTTCTGTCCTGGGCCACAAAGACACTTCTGCCTTTCAACAGCTGCAGTGTCTTGGCATGCCCTTCCCCTTTGTATATCCCATAATGGTTGCCTGTCCAAGTGTCATGGACAGTCTGTTCCAGAAGATAATCTTCTTACTTTGTCTTCCCTTGCACCTCAAGCTTCTCAAAGGCATTTCCATCCTGCCCCCCACACTCATTATTTCTCCTGCTTTTCCTAAGCAATGGTTGTACACTAGAGTGAAGAAGGAGATAAACAAAAGCTGGCAGAGGCTGGGCAGAGCAGCCTGTCCATGCCAGCTGTGGCCTAACCATTTCAAGAAATCAAAGCAGTGAAGTCCCAGCAGGCTTCCCCTGCTGCTGTTGATTCCTATTTTGCATTAGATTGCCTAAATCATCCAGAATTAAAGACAGCCTAAACAGGCAAACTCCTAATACAGGTAGGACTGAATTTGGTTGCATAGATACCCCTTAAGGAGAGCATTCTCTGGCAGTCATAGAATCATAGA
>WBNM01008862.1:0-41474 GCA_013399055.1 Ramphastos sulfuratus | reverse complement strand
TGGCAGAGGGAAGATTTAGACTGGATGTTAGGAGGAAGTTCTTTACAGTGAGGGTGGTGAGACACTGGCACAGGTTGCCCAGGGAGGTTGTGGCTGCTCCCTCCCTGGATGTGTTCAAGGCCAGGTTGGACAAGGCCTTGAGTGACCTGTACTAGTGGGAGGTGTCCCTGCCTATGGCAGGGGCTTGGAACTAGATGATCCTCGAGGTCCCTTCCAACCTTACTATTCCAGGATTCTATGACTCTATAAATGCCCTTAGATTGTGTGAGGGGAGGTTTAGCTTGTAAATTACGAACAATTCTTCCCCAAAAGAACAGGCTGGAACAGGCTGCCTAGGACAGTAGTGGAGTCATCATCCATGGAGATATTTAAAAGATATGTAGATCTGGTGCTGAGGCCCACAGGTTACCAGTGACATGACAGTGCNCCTGCTTGTACATTGTGCTGAGCTGTAAACAGAGCTTCAGTCCTTAACTTCCAGGCGGCTGAGCCTAGTCTGGGGGATTTTACAAAGTGTGGGGGGGCAGGGAACTCCCAAACCATCACACTAGTGCAGGTGGTGGCCTAGCAGCTGTCAGTGCTTATGGTGCCTTTGTGTTCTACAGGAGATGTAACATTTCACTCGGTGGAGCCCTACAACAAAGGCCGCTTGTCCGCGCTGCCGTTCGCCGACATACTGCGTGACTACAAGGTTATTATGGCGGACAACGTTCCTGAAAACCCTCTCAAGTATCTGTATCCAGACATTCCCAAAGATAAGGCCTTTGGCAAACACTACAGCTGTCAGCCAAGTGAAGGTTGGCTTCCTTTCCTTATTTACTCTTTCTGCAAAGCAGCTGCAAAGTCATGGAATCATAGAGTCATAGAATAGTACGGTTGGAAGGGACCTCAAGGATCATCTAGTTCCAACCCTCTGCCATAGGCAGGGACACCTCTCGCTAGTACAGCTCACTCAACGCCTCCTCCAACCTGGCCTTGAACACCTCCCTGGGCAACCTGTGCCAGTGCCTCACCACCCTCACTGGAAAGAACTTCCTCCTAACATCCAGTTTCAATCTCCCTTCTGCCAGTTTAAACTCATTGCCCCTTGTCTTGTCATTACCAGACCTTGAGTCAAGAGGCAATTTGAGGGATGTGGGAAGGGAAGGAACAAATTAAGATGCCTCATTTAATCAGCTTCTTCAAGAGAACTACTTTCATGTGTGTCTGTCATGTAGACAGCTTCATTCTGTAAATATAGGCCTGACCTTAGAGGTTGCGTTAGTGGCAATGACAACAATATTTAAAGGAAGATAACAAGAGATCTTAAAGTAGAAAAAGTAAAAAAGTAGATTTTCTCCTGACCAATACATTAAAAAAAAAAAATAAAGAAAAAAATCAATGCTCGAGCATTGAAAGGAGATGAATCTGAAAAGTCATCCTGCTTATCAGCTTCATGCTTGTCTTACACGAGCGGTGTAGGATGCTGTCTCTTTGATTTGAAGGAAATCCTGTCTTTTCCAAACAGCTTGGAAGAGCTGGTTTATTTCCATTCACTTGGTGGAAACTAGCAAAGGTCCCTTTTCTGTGCTGCCTTTTGCCGACGTACTGAGCAATTACAAAGCCATTGTGGCAGACAACATTCCCAACCCCCCCCCTCCCCCGACAACTGCACTGGGAAGCACAAAAAAGCTAGACAAGAATGGCTCCAAATAAGTTCCAAGCCCATGCTCTTTTTTGTCCAAGTTACAAGTCAGGCCATTTTTAGATGAAATGTGCTATCTCTCAAAAAAAAAAAAAAAAAAAGAAAAAGCCTTCAAAACCTTGGTTGTTATTTTTTTTTCCTCATTCTTTTGGACTGAAAGGTTACAATTGCATTTGAATTCAAATTCCTACACCACTCAGAAATACTTGCAGGCTATAAATGTTTTCCCTCTTCATTTTAATTATAATTTACCTAGCGATCCAATCCTCAAAAAAAAAAAAAACCAAAACCAAAACCAAAACCCAACAAAGTTTATGCTTCATTTCATGCAAAAGATACAGCTGAAGCTGAACCTGTAGAGACAGAGCTCCACACAAGCACTTGCAGAACTGAAACCAAGAGGCTCAGAAGTGCCAAGCTTGTGGAATTGGATCTTTCATTTTGAAGCCCTAATGAGTTTTCCTCCATCAGTTGCTGTGTTAGATTCCGAGATGTCCACTCAGATCAAGGCAGCACAATTATGTGACTAAGAGATGAACTCAAACACTCATCTCAGGAATTCCCCAGATTTTTATGGCTTCTTATTTAAGTATAAACAGGGACAGTCTGTTTTGAATGTATGATGGTCTGCAGCACTTTAAGTAACCAAATGCAAATAGATAATAAAATTCTTAGGCAATATTTAATACGTTTATGTTTACCTCTAGTCTCAAAGCCCTCAGATGGAGGAGGCAAAGGTTATGTTCCTTCTGTATTTATCCCTGTCTCCAAAATGTAAGTATTGCACATCAAATACTATTTTTATTACTTTTACATATTATTTCAGCATTTTTTCCTGACTCACTTCCCCCATTCAAATAATTCAGGACAGCAACACATGGTGTGTTTCTGTTTGGTCAAGGAGTCCTGAAGACAGAAAGGGAAGAACTTTACTTCTACAGTGCTTTCCCCTTTCATGTGGCAGAAGATTTGTATAAATTGAATGCAAACTTCCTATTACTCTGATCTGCTGTCTCCTTTTTTTTTTTTTTCTCCAGCAGCTCATATTACAGAGTTGAGGTTTATCCTGCATCCCATTTTCTCAATTTTTAAATGTACATATGAGATTGGTGGCCTGTGCTAACAGGGCCACCAGCAAACCTGACTACAGGCTTCACTAACTTCATACACATTCACCATACTCTGCTGCCATGCCTCAAATTACAGGGATGGAAATTGCCTTTAAGATAATTTTTGTGTCTTTTTTTTTAAAGCTTAAATGATTCTGCAGATCCACCCTCTCCATCAGATCTTCTTCCCATGTCTCCAAGTGTTTATGCTGTCCTAAGAGAACACCTGAGTCCCACAGTGATCGAAACTGCTGTAAGTTGTGAACTTCCCCTTCTATAAGTTGACACTAAGCAAAAGGAACACATAAAACAGATGCTGGTTATAAAGTGGTTGCTTGTAGAACTCTGAGGAAACTTAGAGCTCTTTATCACTTGCTGTGTTACATTCTGAAAGGATGGTGCAGACATTTCCTATGCTACATGGGACAGGATGCTGCAAGCTTTGACATCTCCAAAAGAGAACCTCCTTTGTTTAATAGTAACTCTTAGTTTTCTGTGTCTTCAGTGATTTATGAACTTAAAATGGTTATGTATGTAAAAGCCTGTCAATGTCCCTTCAAACACCTCTCTGTAAACACTCCTCACCTACAAACAGAACAAAACTAAACCAAAATTGTGTCCCTGACTGGAAGCAGAGTTCAACTTGATAGACAAGTAGAGAGGTCTTAAATACACACCCACACTAAAGATCAATTCAAGAGCAAAACACCTTTTTCTTTGTTTCTTCACCTTTTTCTCTGATGACACTGAAAAAGTCCTAAAAGTGGAACAGAAGCCTGAACAAAAATTTTCCCACAAAAAAAAGCCTCCCACACCCAAAGAAGTGAAAGGAGAGTCAAACACAACTGTGGTGTTGTTTTTAAGGGGATTTAAGTGATTAAGGTATTTAAGAATGTAACTGATTCAGTGCTGCTAGATGGTAGGTGAAATTATGGAAGCTCTTACTTGAAATGTTTTCAAGGTCTGATAGAAATTGAAGGGGAACAGAGTTTTGGAAGATTTTTAAAGAATCCCTTCCTTCCTTTTTCCACTCTATTTACTTTGCTAAATGGAGATGAAGAAAATATGTTTTTTTTTAATCATCCCAAATTCACACAGCTCTACCCTGGTGAAGGGATAGCTAAGTAGAGCAGGCAGTCAACCTGCATTACTAAATCAATGTTTTTTTCCTCCATGAGATGCCAACAAAAAGCACTGTGTGAGATGCAGAGAGCAAAGCAAGACAAAACATCCTGCAACTCAGTAACTCGTTCTCATCAATATACACTCTCTGCTGCCTTGCAGACTTCACTTCTGTTCTCCCCTCTCCAGATTCCCCTACCCATCAGGAAAACAGGCCTGCAGTAAGAACCCTGCTGTACTCATCTGTAGGCTGCTAGAACCACAAAGTTCATCCAAAAATGTAACTAATTTTTATTGCAGCTATTCCCCAAACAGTGCTTTCTAATTCTGTGTAGAGCTAGAAACAGGCTCCTCAGATCCTTAACCAGTTTGTATCACACTGTTCAAATAACACTGCAGTTACCTTGAGCCACA
This sequence comes from Ramphastos sulfuratus, assembly GCA_013399055.1. Classification (NCBI taxonomy): domain Eukaryota; kingdom Metazoa; phylum Chordata; class Aves; order Piciformes; family Ramphastidae; genus Ramphastos; species Ramphastos sulfuratus. Next base: position 37,145 of record WBNM01008862.1, on the reverse strand, counting down.
GGAGGTTTCACCTACAGTGGGAATTTCTGCATGAACAGCAGTAGCTACCTGAGACTAATCTTTTCCTTCTCTTCTAGCTGAGTTCTCCTTACTCCACTGACTGAAGTTCACATACTGGATAACTGAGTAATCACATGAACGCTGGATGGGTTAAAGATGCAGCAATGATTGTTTTTTTCCCATCATCTTTGTAAATAAACATTTCCTGGAAGCCTTGATGGTTTTATTTCAGGCCCCTTTCTGTTACCAATACCATGTAAACCAGGGATCTTCTCCCTAGGGTCTACAAACTGCCTCCTGCAAGTCACAAGTGCTGTCCTTGTCAATAAAAGGTCAAATCCTTTCTGGCTTGGAGGCCCAGCAGGGATGAATTTTACTTGCAGAATAAACATGCATAAAATTGGTGTAAATATGAGACTTTGAATGTTTTGCTTGGGAAAACTGCATCTAAGGAGAACTAAACACATTAATGTGTGTTGGGAAATTAGGGTTTATTATGTTAAATAGATTGTTTATTCATCATATTGTATACTATTGGTTTACCTTCTGTTTTAAAGAACAGAGTTGCTCATCCCCAAGTTTGACTGTCCCATAGATGCCTGGGTTTGTTGTTTTTTTTCCAAAGATGAATTGCATGCAGCATACATTTTCCAACACAGATTTTTATCTGCCACCACAGAAGAAGTTCAGAGAATCCCAGTGTGGTGGGGGTTGGAAGGCTCCTCTCTGGATCATCCAGTCCAACCCCCCTGTTAAAGCAGGATCACCCACACCACATAGCCCAGGATGACAACATTCAGGTGGGTTTGGAATCCCTCTTGAGAAGGACACTCCACAACCTATCTGGGCAGCCTGCTCCAGGCCTCCAGCACCCTCACAGCAAAGTTTTCCCTCATGTTGACATACAATTTCCTGTGTTCCAGCTTGTGCCTGTTGTCCCTTGTCCTGTCACTGGGCACCACTGAAAAGAGCCCAGCCCCAAACTCTTGGTCCCCATCCTTTAGATATTGATCAGCATCAAAATGATCCCCTCTCAGTCTGCTCTTCTCCAAGCTAAATAGCCCCAGGTCTCTCAGCCTCTCTTTGTCAGTGATGCTCCAGTCCCCTCAGCATATCTGTAGCTCACCTCTGGACTCTCTCCAGGAGTCCCCTATCTCCTGTGAACTGAGGAGCCCATCACTGGACCCAGTCCTCCAGATGTGGCCTTGCATGGGCAGAGTAGAGGAAGAGAGGAATGTCCCTCAACCTGCTGGTCACACTCTTAGTAATCATAGAATGGTTTAGGTTAGAAAGGACCTCAGAGATCATCTAGTTCCAACCCCCTGCCATAGGCAGGGACACCTCCCACTAGAACAGGTCATTCAAGGCCTCCTCCAACCTGGCCTTGAACACCTCCAGGGAGGGAGCAGCCACAACCTCCCTGGGCAACCTGTGCCAGTGTTTCATCGCACTCATTGTCAAGAACTTCTTCCTAACATCCAGTCTAAATCTCCCCTCTGCCAGTTTACCCCTTGTCCTGTCATTGCAAGACCTTGCAAATAGTCCCTCCCCAGCCTTCCTGTAGGCCTGTAGGTTCCCATTGTCTTCCTTGGCCACAAGGGCACGTTGCTAGCTCATGGTGAGCTTGCACCAACGCTCCAGGTCCTTCTCTGCAGAGCTGTTTTCCAACAGGTCAATCCCTAACCTGTACTTGTAGAGGGGGTTATCCTCCCCAGGTGCAGGACCCTTCACTTGCCCTCGTTAAACTTCATGAGGTTCCCCTCCACCCAGTTCTCCAGCCTGTCCAGGTCTCACTGCAGTTTCACAAGGTAGGCAGAGAAGGCTCAGAAGAGAAGGGAATTTTAAAAAGGAAACAGACACAAATTGTAGCGTCAAAACAGCTGTCTCCATTTTATAACTGATAGGGTTAGTAAAACTTAGCCCTCTCAAAAAAGCCAAATCTATTTGTGCATGAATTACTCAAATACTACAGCAAGTACTACTACAAAGAGAAAATCCTGATTTTTTTTTTTTTTGGTGGTTTTTTTTTTCCCTAACATTAATCTGAAACCTCTGTTAATAGAATAATAAACAGGCAACTCCAAGGCCACTGCATTCTCTGGATGCAGGCTCACTTCAGATTTGATTCTTCTCTGCAGAATATATGGCCAATACCTGCCAAGTTCTTAAAATACACAAAATCACCTAAGCATTTACACTTTGCAGTCTTTTCAAGTTGGTACAAATCAGACATCTGGGCTTAAAACTTCACATGCTTGAATCATTAAGACCTGGATTTATAGAATCATAGAACCATAGAATCATAGAATGGTAAGGTTGGAAGGGACCTCAAGGATCATCTAGTTCCAACCCCCTGCCATAGGCAGGGACACCTCCCACTAGTACAGGTCACTCAAGGCCTCCTCCAACCTGGCCTTGAACACCTCCAGGGAGGGAGCAGCCACAGCCTCCCTGAGCAACCTGTGCCAGTGTCTCACCACCCTCACTGGAAAGAACTTCCTCCTAACATCCAGTCTAAATCTCCCCTCTGCCAGTTCAAACCCATTGCCCCTTGTCCTGTCATTGCAAGACCTTGTCAATAGTCCCTCCCCAGTCTTCCTGTAGCCCCCTTCAGATACTGGAAGGCTACTCTAAGGTCTCCTGGAAGCCTTCTCTTCTCCAGGCTGCAGAGCCCCAACTCTCTCAGCCTGTCCTCACAGCAGAGCTGCTGCAGCCCTCTGAGCATCTTCGTGGCCTCCTTTGGACCCACTCCAACAGTTCCATGTCCTTCCTGTGCTGGGGGCTCCAGAACTGCACACAGGACTCCAGATGGGGTCTGAGGAGAGTAGAGCAAAGGGGCAGAATCCCCTCCCTTGCCCTGCTGGCCACGCTTCTCTGATGTTTCTCCTTTTTCACTCCTCCTCTCACCCATGCTGCTGATGTTAGTTGAAAGCAATGGAATGGAAACAGAAACATGGGAGTAGATTTTAAATGAATGTGTCTGTTTCTTAACCTGAGCAATTTAAACAACTTGCAGATGAGTCATTTTGCCTTGGAAAGCTTCATGTAGAAATTGCCAAAATGAGAGCTTGTGTATACAGCTGGTAACATCTGTAATTCATATGACCAGGATGAATAAAAGCAGATTTTGGTTTGAAGTTGGATACCTGGACTTCTGTGGAGTTTTTCAAGATACAACAGATATAATTCCTGCCTGGTTTGTGTTGATCTCAAGTCTGAACTACTAGCAGTGACACAGACTTCTAAAGCAATAGACCTCTTCACCTTGCATCAGCTATTGCACGTCTTCTGGCTCTAATCTCATGATCTTAATACAAACAAAATGGGGGCACCTTCTGCTTTGGGACCACCTAACCTTCATGAGAAGTACTGTAAAAAAGGGCCAGACATGGCACATGAATCAGTCTGGGATCTCCTTCCTCCTTGGTCCCCGTGCAACGCAACTCCTCAAGAGTTTCAAGTCTTGACTTGTACACAATGTATTGTTTCTGGTTACTGAATAGCCTCGTGGATCATGATGCTTTCAGCTACTATTTTAAAAGGGATTTTGCAAGAGGTAGGTTTAACATTTAATTGAAAGGCATATTATTTCAAATCACTTCACTTCTTTAAAGGAACATTTGGCTCTTTAGCCTTTTCCTGTAAGATAAATGCACACAGCATCAGCCTCTTTCTGTTACAACAGAACACTACCCTTTCAGAACCACAGAATCATTTTGGTTGGAAAAGACTTTTCATATCAAGTCAAATCATGATCTAACTCTGCCAAATCTCGTGCTAAACCATGTCTCTCAGCACCACATCTCTGTGTCTTTTCAAACACCTCCATGGGGGGGGATTCAGCCACATCCCTAGGAGCCTTTTCAAGTGTTTTGATATGCCACTAAAGGGGTCTCTTGCAAAATGACTTCGGGGAATAGAAAGAGAAAAAACACCCTGGAAAGGGATGCCTCAAATGCTACCGTAAGAAAGAAGAAATCCACTTTTTAAAGTACTTTTACAGTGCTTGTGCATTCACTGCTTGACAGCAAAATCAAAAACAGGAAAAAAAAACAACAAAAAATCCTGTGACTGTTGCGTGCTTTGTGTCCTGTCACACTGACATAATGATTCTAATTACACAAATCTAAAAACTATCAGTTATCTTCTGTTTTAGCTTTTCTTTATCCCCACGTTTATATCCACCACTTGGGAGCATTTCACACCACCAGGTTTACCAAGCAGACCTTCTATTTACTTTTTCCTTCCATGGACTAAGAATTGTCTCCTCTATCTGAGGAGAGCAGGGGATACAAAGGTTAGCAAGAAGGATTTAAGTATTCTGCAGACCCGAGCAGTTTGTTGGCACTTCATCCACAAACAAACAAACAAAAAGACTATTAAAAGAAAGGTGCAAAGAATGACAATGAAACCTCCTCATCAAAGGATATTTCCTGTGAAGAAAATTCTCAACTGACAAAATGCCAGGAACAGCTAAAGCATAACTTTCCCCAACTTGGACAGAAATCTCAGTTGCAGTTCCCAAACTAACAAGTGTAACTGTGTTTGGACAATCCTTTATGGCCCTTGCATGCTTTCCCACCCGTGCAAAGCAGCTGGCTGAGACAACGGTCACCCTCAGAGACCTCTGTGCCCCAGCTACTGCTTTCCGAGCCCTGCCTGCAGCTGTCACGGAGCGCTTAACCAGCAGTTCAAACACGTGAGATTTTCTTACTGCAGAGGTGAGTTAGCAGNGGACGAGGCCTTGAGTGACCTGTACTAGTGGGAGGTATCCCTGCCCATGGCAGGGGGCTGGAACTCGATGATCCTTGAGGTCCCTTCCAACCTTACCATTCTATGATTCTATTGCTTACAGGTCAGAACTACTTCTAGACTTCCAACGCTTTCAGCCCCGATAAATCATGGACGATGAGGGAAACAAGGCAGGGAGAGCTAAGCCAGGCAGTCAGTGCCACCACGCCAGGGGCCCGGTACCATCCGCCAGTCACGGCTCGGGGCCCGCGGTGCCCCTCTCACCGCTGAGGCCGGCAGAAAGCGGAAGCCGCGGCAGCTGCGGCCGGGCGCGCAGCCAGCCGAGCGCAGGGGGAAGGCGGCGCGGCGCAGGGGTGGGGGTGGGGTGGAGGTGCGGGCAGCAGAAGGTTTCGCTTTCGCCTTCCTCTCAGCAAGCCCTTTCCGGTTGCCCGCTGCCTTTCCCTGAAATCACGCGGTGCGGCTCTTCCCGCCCCCCGGCCTGCCGCCGCGTCTGCGCACTGCGCCCGACCTTTCAGTGCCGGCTCGTTCCCTTGAGTGACCGGAGAAGGTTGCTGGAGTCGTAACCGAGAGGTGAGAAGAGGTACGGCAGGCGGCTTCGGAGGAGAGAGGGGGAAGCCGGCGCTGGGAGCTGCACGCCGGTGCAGTGGCTGCGCCTCAGGGGATGAGGCACTGGGGTGAATGCCCCTCGTAACTAAGCCGTGGCGCTCTTCAGGAAAGCCCCTGGCTTGCTCTCCTCGGCTGGTGTCTGGAGATCACCCACCGAGCTTTACGCTCCAGTGCGTTCCCTTCTGGGCAACAGGAATCATCTTCTAAGGGTTCTCAGTCTTGACTATTTGCGGGGATACCGTAACCGCGACGTCTACCTCTTGGGCTTGTCTTTCACCTGTTACATTTGCTCAGAAAGTACTTCTCAGAGGCCTTTTAGCGCCTTCTGGGCAGCCGCACGTTCTGTCACAGGCCTCCAGGCTTCTAGCGCTGCCCTGGCTCCTGAGGCCGGCAGAAACGGGCCTGACCTCGGGAACGGTGGTCACCCTATCTCTGCTCAGGTCGCCATTGCCGGCGCGGCTGGACAGTGTTTTCCTAACAGATGTAACCTCTCTCAGTGTGGTGTGTGGTACTTCTGCGTGCCAGCTCTGTAGCGGTGGGCGCCGGGTGGGCTCCGGAGCATCCCTTGGGGTGCCGGCCTAGGTGCAGCGCGTCTCCCCGATGCGGAAGGGTAAGGGTTGTGGGCGGGGCAGCCCGGGGCCACTGCACGCCCATTGGCCGAGGCGGCGAAGGCTGGGTTCTGATTGGCCCTGGCTCCAGCCGCCTGCTGGGGTATTTCTGGGCGCAGGCGAGGGTCGCGGTGTGGAGTTGGAGGTTTGGCGTTCGGGTAAGTGCGGGCGCTCCAGCGGCTGCTCTGGGAGGGGTCGCGGGGCAGAGCGGTCTGTGGAGCTGTAGCGGTAGAGGGAGGAGTGTGAAGTGGCGGGCGGTGGGGCTGACACTCCTCCGCTCTTTGCTCTCCTGAGCTGCCACCGCACGTTTAGGCGCAGAGCACCCGGGAAGGCGGGAGGGATGTGAAGGATGTGGCTAGGTGGATACCTCAGGGTTAGATGGAGACGGAGTGTCACCACGAAGACGACTGTGGGAGAGACCCTTGAGCAGAAGTGGTACCGAGGCACAGACCCACACACCAGCCGCAGGCCAGGGCTCCTTTCGGCTGGGGCCCTTCTGCCCATACCTAAGAGAAGACAGAAGAGCAAAACGAGCTTTCCGTTTTGCACCACCTCACTGGCAGGCTGAGCTTTGTATCGCACTACTTGTTTCTGATGCCTTTTCCGCAAAAGATGCCGACTTGCAGCTTTTTTGGTCTTTGCCTGCTTGCATCCCCTGCAGATCGCATTTGCCGTGTTGTCATACGGCTCTGTAACTGACGCTTTTCAGTGGTTCTCTGTCACCACTCCTCAGTCCTTTCCCAGCCTAATTGCTTTAAGACACAGGAAGATGAATACTTCTTTAAGCAATACAGGAAAAAAAAACCCAAACCAACAAAACCCAAACAGACTAGCTTCATGCATTGAGAAATTCTTCCAGCTTTCCTCACCAGCTGCTTCAAGGCACAGGGAGATTTGAGTACATCTTTACTTAAGCAATACAGGAAAAAGGCCCAAACGGACTAACTTCATGCCTTGAAAAATTCTTCCAGCTTTCCTCACCATTGTTGTGTTTAACTGTGCCTTGGTTCCACTACAGCATGCTCAAATACTATGTTGCCTGTAACTTACATCCCATGCACATAAAAGCCCTCGAAGCCCTCACTTGGAGCATAATGCCATTTTCAGCTCTGATTTGCTTCTCAGGCATAGCATATCTGTGCAGGAGCTGAGGGGAATGGCATATAAGCACTAATGGTTTTGGCAGAAAGCCATGTATAAGATACTCCTTCACCCCAGTGCTTCCATGTTCCTTGGATAAATCCGATCATCCTTCTGAAAAAGACTTGCATCTCACCACCCTTGTCCTCAGCCTAAACTCTTCCTTCTGAAAAACACTTGCATCTCACCACCCTTGTCCTCAGCCTAAACTCTTCCTTCTGAAAAAGACTTGCATCTCACCACCCTTGTCCTCAGCCTAAACTCCTCCTTCTGAAAAAGACTTGCATCTCACCACGCTTGTTCTAAGCCTAAACTCTTCCTTGGGAATGGATTTGCACGCTGTTTAAACTACAGAATCACAGACTATACCTGGTTGGAAGACACCTCAAAGATCAGCCAGTCCTACACGATGTTAGCCAGCAGCCCAGTGAGGAGTTAACCGGTCTGCAGGCAGAGACCGTACATCAGGGCACTGTTGCAGAGCTGGTGGCTTCTCTCAGAGATATTAATTTTAGGTAATTTGTGTCTGCTGCAAGGATTGCTTGATTTAGCCTGAAAATTTTAATGTGGGATCTGAGGCATACGGTAGAAAATAAAACAGCTCTCCAATACTTCCCCGTTTAAAGTGACTTCAGCAGTCAAGTGAGGCTACAAATAACACCTGAACACAGGCTCCCAGAGGTTTCCTTGATTTTTTTTCCCACTAATAGGGAGTACATTTCCACCAAGAAAAGGTGGAATTCTGCTTACAGGACTACAGGCATCAAACAGGTTCTCATTCCTATATCCCTATTAAACAAGAGAGTGGCAATGCTACCAGTATTCTAAATGCTGTGAAAAGAGGTTCAAAGGAAAGAAAAAGAGCAAATTTTCTTAGGGAAGGCTGATAGAACTTTGAGTTACTTTTCACACACTCCTATCTTAATTTGCAGGTTTTGGTTTTTTAGTTGGCACAGAAGTTGAATTTAGTTTTAATGATCAGCTTTATGGAATTTTGAGAGCTGAGAAGCAAATGTGGTGTTTGCCAGAAACATTTTCCCTTCCTACTCCTTTGCCATTGTTCCTGAAAAACTGTAAATGAGTTGCTTTTCACCAGTTCAGTCCAAATACTACTTAAATGTTTCCACTGTTTTGTTTTAGTTTGTTTTAATTCTTTTTTTTTTTTTCCTTCTTTCCCCTCTCCTTAGAATGACTCAGTGGTATCAGCTGCAACAACTTGATTCCAAGTTTTTGGAACAAGTCCACCAGCTGTATGATGACAGCTTTCCTATGGAAATCAGGCAGTACCTGGCCCAGTGGCTGGAAAACCAGGATTGGTAAGCACAGAAATTTGCCTTCAGGTTGTGTGGTAAGCAATCTTCTCATATATGCAGTTATAGGTAGTGAAAGAATACTGGGGAAGCAAGCTACTAGGTGAACTTTCACTGGTGGGCTGCTTGGGTGCTGCTATAGCTTGTGTTCCTGCCCCTTTCCACAGCTTTCTAGAGGGACTGGACACCTGCAGTAACAATTGTACTGGCTCATATTTCCCCTAGGTGGCCTGTAACAAAAGTGGCTGTTTTAAGACCAATGAGTGATTCCCTGGCACCTCAGTCTGTTGCTCTTCACAGACTGTACCTGAGCCAAGATTTCTACGGGGTGTTTTCTGGTACAGTGTGCACATGCATCAATTTTAGCTTCCTGATGTGCATGGAGTGAGTAAATCAAGTTGCACAGAATGTGGCAAGGATAATACAGAGGAAAACAACATTTCTGGGTAGGCACAATCCCAAGCACAAATCCAGGCTGGGTGGTGAATGGCTGGGAGCAGCCCTGAGGAAAAGGCCCTGGGGGTCTGGGGTGATGAAAAGCTCAACATGAGCCTGCAGTGTGAGTGCAGCCCAGACAGCAACTGAGTGCTGGGCTGCAGCAAGAGCAGTGTGGGCAGCAGGGCAAGGGAGGGGATTCTGCCCCTTTGCTCTGCTCTCCTCAGACCCCTGGAGTCCTGTGTGCAGTTCTGGAGCCCCCAGCACAGGAAGGACATGGAAGTGTTGGAGCGGGTCCAGAGGAGGCCACGAAGATGCTCAGAGGGCTGCAGCAGCTGTGCTGTGAGGACAGGCTGAGAGAGTTGGGGCTCTGCAGTTTGGAGAAGAGAAGGCTTCCAGGAGACCTTAGAGTAGCCTTCCAGTATCTGAAGGGGGCCTACAGGAAGGCTGGGGAGAGACTATTGACAAGGTCTTGCAATGACAGGACAAGGGGCAATGGGTTTGAACTGGCAGAGGGGAGATTTAGACTGGATGTTAGGAGGAAGTTGTTTGCAGTGAGGGTGGTGAGGCACTGGCACAGGTTGCCCAGGGAGGCTGTGGCTGCTCCCTCCCTGGAGGTGTTCAAGGCCAGGTTGGAGGAGGCCTTGAGTGAGCTGTACTAGTGGGAGGTGTCCCTGCCTATGGCAGGGGGTTGGAACTAGATGATCCTTGAGGTCCCTTCCATACCATTCTATGATTCTGCATCAAGGAAAGTAAAGACAGAGTTGAGAGAATAAGATTTGTGTTTGAAGGTAATCTTTACTGCTTGCATATACTACAGCTAGAGTTAGGGGTAAAAATCAAGTGCTCCTTTATGCGTGTCTTGAATGCTGTGTTGAAAGTGTATTTAACACAAACATGCCTTAAATTATTGCAGGGAACATGCAGCCAACAATGTGTCTTTTGCAACGGTGCTATTCCATGACCTGCTGTCACAGCTTGATGATCAGTTTAGTAGATTCTTGATAGAAAACAACTTTTTGCTGCAGCACAACATAAGGAAAAGCAAGCGTAATCTTCAGGTATGCCTGGGGTTTATGCCTGTAAACTTGCTTGCACTGCTTCAGCAGTGCAATTGGATGCCTCTGAGCAACCTTAACTGGGTGAGAATCCTAAGCTAAAAGGCAGAATTCAAATGTTGCTCCATTTTTGATTGGCTACAGTTAGTTAGTTTTATTACCAGTACAGTTAGGTTCTGAGAACTCCAGCAAAAAGAATTTTTTTCTTTTTTTGTAATGTGTTTACATTCAGAGCCCATACTCAAGTGTTTTGCTTGCTCAGATGTAGTTTCACTTGCCCAGCTCCTTCTCCAGTCACTTTTCTCAGTGTCCCAGTAAGCTGCTGATGCTGAAGAAACACAAAGAAATAAATTTTTCCATGTAACTGCAGAACTGCAGTCAATAGCAAAGGACTTGTCATTAGACAGCCCTTCTGTGCATCCTAGTGACAAAGAAAGGGCTCAAACACTTTGTGGTGAATACCAGAACATATCCTTAGTAGGCTTAGTTAGTTGTTAGTCCTCTCCTCCTTGTAGGGCTCTATGCCAGAGGATCTTCCTTAAAGTCACTTTTTCCACAGCCTGTTTCACACTCACATAGCTTCTCAGCAGAAGTCAGTGACTAGAGGACTGTTTCCTGAGGAGGAAACAGGACCAGGCCACACCTATGTGATAGCAACTATAGATCGGCAATGAAAGATGAGTCTTGAAGGCAGGTACAGCTCAGCAGCCTCCTGGGTTGGTGCCATCCTGAGCAGAGCAGGACAGCAGCCATCAACCAGAGCATGTCTCAACTTTGCATGCCTGTAAGACAATAAAGTTAAGCTTATATCCAGCCATGACTGTGTGTTGGTGAAGGGCAGGCAGCACCTCTCCTTTACATCACTGAACAAAAGCTGTACCTGTCAGACTAGAAACCTGTCAGGCCCTTCAAAACCAGCAGCTGTATGTCTAAAGTGTTGGAGGGTGGCTCAAGAGAGGATGAGCTGCCTAGGACTGTAGGGTAATAGCTCACCTTTCCCAGTAATGCCTCTGACCCTCGTTTTGTGCTGAGTGCCATCTCTGCATGCACCAATGAACTAAAGTAGACACTCATTTGTGGGGCTGGTCACAGCTGTCATGCTCTCTGTAGCCTAAGGCATGCCCCTGAGGGTCTCTCACAGTCACCCACTAATGTGTTTGCCAGGCTGTTTACTGAAGGGACAGGATGTTAGGGGGCTGAGCTTTAACAGACTGTCTTTAATGCCAGGATAACTTCCAAGAAGACCCAATACACATGGCAATGATCATTTACAACTGTCTGAAAGAAGAGAGGAAAATCCTGAACAGTGCCCAGCTGTCAAGTCAGGTAACAGTCTTGGAGTGTTTGCTGCAGTTGTCTGCTCTTTCCTGTTATTTGGGACAGAGGGAGCAGGAGACTGAAAGAGGAAACAGACTGTCCTCTCTGCCCAACAATATGTTTCTTAAAGACAGAAGAGAGACCATTGATGTCTACCAGCTGGACAGTGTGGCCTGTTCTGTGCTGTGTGAAGCATTTGGAGGGGAAATAGCCAGGAAATTAATTCATTAAGCTATGCAAGAACTATGCAAGAGAGGTGGTTTTTAAAGGCTTCTGTAGTGAAATCTGCTGAGCACGTGAAGCTGTATTACAATCAGTGTTTGCTTTATTTCTTCAGCAGGATTCTAACTTTTTTTCCTTCTGTATTTTACTCCTGAATTTCCTCTATATTAAGCATCTGAGCTTTGGTGCTTCTCTGGGCTGTCCCTGGGAAAATGTCCTCCCTAGTTACCTGTTAAGTGTGTTTAATCTTGTTTTTCAAATCAAGCCCATTACTTTAATCTGAACCATAGATAAAGCCATATTCTTCTTCCTCAGCTTTTCAACTTTGATTTTTATCTTTTTTTCTCCCCTCCTTTGCAATGAGAACTCTTTTGCAATTAAAAAACCCCCAATTCTGCAGTTGGAAAAGGCATGCAAACTACATAGCTAGATGTGTTCAAGGCCAGGTTGGAGGAGGCCTTGAGTGAGCTGTACTAGTGGGAGGTGTACCTGTCTATGGCAGGGGGTTGGAACTAGATGATCCTTGAGGTCCCTTCCAACCTCACTATTCTGTTCTATGTAGTAATAACAAAGTGTTGAGTGCCCAGCCGTGTTAAGTTCTGATACCAAAACACTTTCCTTCAAAGCAAGTTTTTGTTGGTAGAGTGGGAAGAGCACTCAGGCATTAGGTTTTCAATAAGAGACCTAAAGCAACTCTTTCCAAAACAAGTCCATGAAAAATGTGACTGACAGAGGCTGTGGTGCTGCAGCACAGCTGTTTGGTTTCTGTTCTGGCACGTGGTAGAAAGCTTTCCCACCATGCACCTTACTTGGGCCATTGAAAAGGGAACTAAGTCTTCCTGTATTCACTGCTGGCACTAGGTGCAGCACCTGTGCTTTCTGGGGAATCTTCTCCTTTCCTGAAGCTGAGAAGATTAAAATGCAGAACAGGCACAATTACAAGCATCATTAAACAAACAAGGGAGGATCCCAAGTGCTAGAGTATGCTCAGAGTGCCCTGGTGGTCTGGCTTGATGGGCTTTTGCCAGTTGCCTGGCATAAATACTTGAGAAGACCTCACGACCAAGTGTTAAGCAGCGCAGCAGCGTATAGCTGACTGTCCTGCTTTGAAGGGACAGTGAGTTTCCAGCACCAAGAGTACTATTCATGTGTGGGATGACAAGCTTGTCTTTCACATTACTGCACAACATCACTGTGGGAGAGTTGCAATGATTCCTGAATGATTTTGAGGTCAGCTTATAGCTAAATGTGCTTGAGTGCCATGCAGCAAAGGAATTGCACACCAGGTTACTCCATTTGCCTGTGCACAGACCTGTCTTGTTCTTGCCCTTAGCTCATTTCTCCCTGTATCATAGAATTGTTTTGGTTGGGAAAGACTTTTAAGACAAGTCCAACCATTAAGCTAACACCACCAAGCCCACCAGTAAACCATGTCCCTCAGCACTACATCTGCATGTCTTTTAAATACCTCCAGGGAGGGGAACTCCACCACTGCCCTGAGCAGCCTGATCCAGGGCTTGACAACCTCTGTGAAGAAATTTTTCCTGATCTGCAACCTAAGCCTTCCCTGGTGCAACTTTAGGCTGCTTCCTCTCATCCTATCATTTGTTACTTGGGAGAAGAGAGTAACACCCACCTCACTACAGCCTCCTTTCAGGAGCCTCCCTTCAAGCCTCCTTTTCACTAGACTGAACAACCCCAGTTCCCTCAGCCACTTCTCATAAGACTTGTTCTCTAGACTCTTCACCAGCTTTGTTGCCCTGCTTTGAAGATGCCCCAGGAGCTCAATGTCCTTTTAGTGAGGGGCCCAAAAAATGAACCCAGTGCTCAGGTGTGTCCTGTCATTGGTGCTGCATACAGCACAAGGATCACTTGGCCTTGTCCTGCTTGTCACACTGTTGTTGACACCTGTGTGGGTGAATCAAGCACATGATGTAGATGTCATCCAGGCTTCGGGAGTGTTGCTTTCTTGAAATACACTTAAAGGATACTTGAGGAGAAGCAAACAAAAAGAGTGGAACTGTGCAGAGAGAAAACAGTGCATGTTTGTAGCTTCGCATTGCCACAATGAAGAAATATAGCAACACCCCACACAGGGCATTTTTAGTCCTCCCTTGTTTCTTGCCAATTCACCTGAACACCATATTAAAAATCTTAGTGTGATTTATCAGAACAAGCCAGGCTTCATCAGGCTGTTTGTCAGCAGAAGCTACTAACTTATATTAATAAAAGAATGGTATGTCCTGGATCGTTCTGGTTTGACTTCAGTTGCTGTTCTGCTTCCCTCTCTCAGATGGAAGTGGGGAGTGCACAGAACACTGTGATTGGGATGCTGGACAAACAGAAGGAGCTGGATGCAAAAGTTAAGACTCTGAAAAAAAGCGTTTCGGTAAGTCCAACCAGAGTGCTGATGTGGTGTTGCTTCACGTGTGTCAAAAAGCTTTCAGTACAGAAGATGGCCAAAAAAGGGGAATGGTTTGGGTTTCAACTCCATTTTCAGTCAGTCATTGGTGACAGAAAATAATCACAGTGTCACAGAATGTTAGGGGTTGGAAATGACCTTGGAACATAGAATCATAGGTTGGCGGGGACCTCAAGGATCATCCAGTTCCAACCCCCTGCCATAGGCAGGGACACCTCCCACTAGCACAGCTCACTCAAGGCCTCCTCCAACCTGGCCTTGAACACCTCCAGGGAGGGAGCAGCCACAACCTCCCTGGGCAACCTGTGCCAGTGTCTCACCACCCTCACTGCAAACAACTTCCTCCTAACATCCAGTCTAAATCTCCCCTCTGCCAGTTCAAACCCATTGCCCCTTGTCCTGTCATTACAAGACCTTGTCAATAGTCCCTCCCCAGCCTTCCTGTAGCCCCCTTCAGATACTGGAAGGCTACTCTAAGGTCTCCTGGAAGCCTTCTCTTCTCCAGGCTGCAGAGCCCCAACTCTCTCAGCCTGTCCTCATAGCAGAGCTGCTGCAGCCCTCTGAGCATCTTCGTGGCCTCCTCTGGACCCGCTCCAACAGTTCCATGTCCTTCCTGTGCTGGGGGCTCCAGAACTGCACACAGGACTCCAGGTGGGGTCTGAGGAGAGCAGAGCAAAGGGGCAGAATCCCCTCCCTTGCCCTGCTGCCCACACTGCTCTTGCTGCAGCCCAGCACACAGTTGCTGTCTGGGCTGCACTCACACTGCAGCCTCATCTTGAGCTTTTCATCACCCCAGACCCCCAGGGCCTGTTCCTCAGGGCTGCTCTCAGCCATTCCCCACCCAGCCTGGAGTTGTGCTTGGGATTGTGCCTACCCAGGTGCAGGACCTTACACTTGGCCTTGTTGAATGTCATGAGGTTGGCCTGGGCACAGCTCTGCAGCCTGTCCAGGTCCCTCTGGATGGATCCCTGCCCTCTAGCAAGTCGACTGTGCCACACAGCTTGGTGCCATCTGCACACTTGCTGAGGGTGCACTGATTCCTCTGTCCATGGCACTGACAAAGATGTTAAACAGCACTGGTGCCAGCACTGACCCCTGAGATCATCCAGTTCAACCCCCTGACAGAGCAGGATCACCTAGATAGGTCACACAGGAATATCCAGGCAGGTTTTCAATGTCTGCAGAGATGGAGACTCCACAACCTCTCTGGGCAGCCTGTTCCAGGGTTCTGGCACTGTGACAGTGAAAAAGTTTTTCTTTCCATTCACATGGAACCTCCTCTGCTCCAACTTTCAGCCATTGCCCCTTGTCCTGGGCATTCCTGGACATCCCTGAGCAGAGCCTGGCTCTGTCCTCCTGACACTGCCCTTCACATCTTTATAAACATGAATGAGGTCACCTCTCAGGCTCCTCTGCTCCAAGCTAAAGAGCCCCAGCTCCCTCAGCCTTTCCTCAGAAGGGAGATATTCTGCTGTCTTAAGCATCTTTATGGCTCTCTGCTGGACTCTTCCAAGCAGTTCCCTGAGGCCTTTCTTGAACTGAAGGGCCCAGACCTGGATGCAGTATTCTAGATATGGAATAGATTGGGGATGGATTGAGGGGGGACTGGTTTAGCAAGATCGAGTTTCTTATGCCTAAATTCACAGATTCATAGAATGGTCTAGGTTGGAAGAGACTTAAGAGATTTTATTTAGCCATGAAGAAGGAGGGTAGGAGAGTTGAAAGTGATTAAGTTTAGGGGTATTTCTTGTTAGAGAGTTCCAGGAAAAGGCACTGCTATAAAACTGGGCTCCATCTCACCATGAACCAGCAGTGCACTCATGCAGCCCAGAAGGTAAATTATATCCTGGGCTGCATCAAGAGGAGGTCCACAAGGGTGATGTAAGGGCTGGAACACCTCTGATAGGTTGAGGGATAAGGTGAGGGAACTGGGGTTGTTCATCCTGGAGAAAAGAAGGCTCCAGAGGGACCTGATAGCTGCTTTCCAACACCTAAAGGCTCTCCAATACAGGAAGACTGGGGAGAGGCTTTACATAAGGATGTCTAGCGACAGGACAGGAGGGAGAGTAGGGTTAGACTGGATCTTAGTTAGCAGTTCTCCTGTATGAGGGTGGTGGGACTCTGGAATAGGCTGCCCAGGGAGGTTGTGGCTGCTCCCTCCCTGGAGGGGGTCAAGGCCAGGGTGGAGGAGGCCTTGAGTGACCTGTGCTAGTGGGAGGTGTCCCTGCCTATGGCAGGGGGTTGGAACTAGATGATCCTTGAGGTCCCTTCCAACCTGAGCCCTGCAATGGCTGAAGCAATTTCCTCATCAGTAGCCTTGTATTACATTGTTGTATTGAATAATTGTGACCTCTTTCGTTTGTGTTTTACAGGATGTGGAGCAGGACATCAAGACATTAGAGGATATACAAGATGAATATGACTTTAAATATAAAACTTTGCAGAACAGAGGTGAGTTACTTATCTAAGACACCCCTTACTACGAGGAGCTCTAAGTAAACTGCTGTCTTGTATCAGGAAGCTAAACCAAACAATGTGCAGCCAAACCTACTGCTAATGTCCCTCCTTTATTAAATTTACTTTATGCTGAAACCTGACTTCCTGGATTCTCAGCATCCATCTGTTCTTGCAAGAGCAAAAAGAGCCTCTTTGTTAATGCAGCAGTCTTTTACCTTTTACACCTAGAAAGAGCAAGCCCTGTAGACTCTGTGACTGTTCAACCATGCATCTAAATCATTAAGTTTAGGCTTCTCTTTGCTGTCTTGTGCTCTGCAAGTGCCTTCCCTGCTCCAAGTTTTGTAGGGCCCTGTGTGTTGAGGGAAGCACATGCAGCTGTCCTCCACACTGGTTTCAGTACATAGATTTGCCTTTTTTGACCACTTTGTTCTAGAGAGGGCCTCAGTTTCCAGTCTTGGGCTTGAATATTTGCACATTAAAACATAAAGTTCTGTCTAAAAACCCCAAAACAACCTACAACCCACTGCCCTCCAGCTCGAGCATAAGTGTGTCCAGCAGGTAGAGGGAGGTTCTCCTTGCCCTTTACTCTGCCCTAGTTAGACCACATCTGGAATATTGTGTACAGTTCTGGGCTCCCCTGTTCAAGAGGGACAGGAGGCTAGAGGAGGCAGTTCAGTGGAGAGCTAGGAGGATGGTGAGGGGCCTGGAGCATCTCTGGTTTGAGGAAGGACTGAGAGACCTGGGGCTGTTTAGTCTGGAGAAGGGAAGGCTAAAAGGTGACCTTATCAATGTCTACATATACCTGGAGGGTGGCCATCAGAAGGTTGAAGCCAGTCTCTTCAGTGACAGAATGAGGGGCAATGCATGTGAGCTGAATCACAAGAAATTCCATCTCAGCATGAGAAAAAACTTTTTTCCTGTGAGGGTGCAGGAGCTGTGGAACAGGCTGCCCGGAGAGGTTGTAGAGTCTCCTTCTCTAGAGATCTTCAAAACCCACCTGGATGTGTTCCTGTGTGGCCTGTCCTAAGTGGTCCTGCTTTGGCAAAGGGGTTGGACTGGATGATCTCTGGAGGTCCCTTCCAATCCTAACATTTTGTGATTCCAAAACAAGTTGTCAGTTGACTGTTCCTCAGAAGGGGGATGTGTACTGAAGGGACCACTGAGCCCTGATCTTTGTACTTTAGGGCAGGTAGTGATTCCCTGAGGCAGACAAAACCTCCAGCCTAAGGTCAGTAGGCAGCAGAGGTAGTGGCTGGGGCACCTGCTTAGGATCTGTCAGCCCAGGCTGCCCTCAGGAAGCTGTAAACATCTGCCTTTAGACTGAGAGTTGATTTGTGTTGCCAGCTTAAGTAACACAAATGATTCACGTTGGAAGGCAGCACAAGAACAAACTGCTCAGAGTGGGTCTTTACATGATACAGTCATGGTTTTAAAGCAGCCTCTTGCTCTGAAAAACAAGCAAGCTCACATCTCAACTGCTCCACTGTGATAGAGTCTTCTCCTTGCATTAGTGCTAAGTTTAGGCTGTTGTTTCAGAAGGGGGAAAGGAAGGAGAGGAAAAAAAATCTAGGATACTGCCTGCCTTAAGCTTTAAAGGGGTACTTCACTTGGCAGTAGCCAGGCAAGTCCCCTTCTCCCCTCAGTGTTCCCCACCATACTTTGGTGTGCCAGTTGATGATAAACTCATCACAAGCCAGCAGTGGTCGCTTGCAACCCACAAGACAGTCGCAGCAGGTCGAGAGAGCTGATTCTGCCCCTCTGCTCTGCTTGGTGGGACCTCAGCTGCAGTGCCATCTCCAGTTCTGGTGCCCCCAGCATAAGAGGAACATGGAGCTGCTGGAGCAGGGCCAGAGGAGGGCCATAGAGATGATCAGAGGGCTGGAGAACCTCCTCTATGAGCACAGGTTGAGAGAGCTGGGGCTGTTCAGCCTGGAGTAGAGAAGGCTCCAGCAAGACTAAGAACAGCCTTCCGGTATCTGAAGGGGGCCTACAGGAAAGCTGGGAAGGGACATTTTACAGGGGCTTGTAGTGATAGGACATGAGGGAATGGCTTTAAGCCTGAGGAGGGCAGGTTGAGGTTTGATATTAGGACGAATTCTTTACAGTGAGAGTGCTGAGACACTGGAACAGGTTGCCCAGGGAGGTGATGGATGTCGCCTCCCTGGAGGTGTTCAAGGCCAGGTTGGATGGGGCCTTGAGCAGCCTGGTCTAGTGGAAGGTGTCACTGCTTATGGCAGGGGGATTGGAACTAGATGATCTTTATGGTCTCTTCCAACCTAAACCATTGTGTGAACCTGTGAATACTTCCCTGTCCTCACACAGCCATGAGCTATTGCTCTCCCTTTGGCCTCACCTTCACAATGTGAACTTCCTTTACAGAGCACGAGTCCAATGGGTTGTCGCAGGATGACTATAAGAAAGAACAGATGAATCTCAAGAAGATGTTCCTGTCACTTGACCTCAAGAGGAAGGTACTGCTCTTGTTTTCTTTCAGAAGGCATCAAAACTTTTATTTTGAAGACTTGATTGTTTTAATTGGGCTGACATACACTGCATGAAAGAAAACTGCCAGTCGAACAAAGAGTTTGTTCTTTCCAGCCTGGCCGAACGATCTAGAATCTTGTCAGCAACATTCTTCTTCTAGCAACATTTTGCCACACTGTCAGGTGAAGCTAGGTCAGAGAGAGGGAGAAGTGTCACATCAACAGTTATGTTCATGAGGAAACACTGACCAAAAACTGTGCAGCTCTATTAGACTGAGGTATGCTTACTCCTGTTGCAGTGCTCAGGTTTGCAGCAAGCACTGGGCCATCTCTGATACACACCTGGGACACCCATGGATGTGAGGCACTGGCTCAGCAGAGTTCAGTGATGCTGAAGGTGAGTTGTTTCTCCACTCACTCCAGCAATCACTCCAGCTGAAAAGAAACAGGTGCTTTAGAAAACATCCTCCGTTGTCAGAAACTTACTCTGAGGTCCTCACAGAGGCTGGCAAGATAGACAGCATTAGCCAGGGCAGGACCGGGTTTTTCTGAGTCAAGTATTTTTAATAAGCAGAGTAATTTTTAATGTTCCCTGCAGGAAGTGGTGAACAAGATAGTGCTGCTGCTGAACAGCACGGAGCACACACAGAGTGCTCTTATTAACGAGGAGCTGGTGGAGTGGAAACACAGACAACAGACTGCATGCATTGGTGGCCCACCCAATGCTTGTCTTGACCAGCTGCAGAACTGGTAAGGCTCTAGTCAAGGGCTGTAGTGGACAGGAACTTGCAGTGTTAGGAAGGAACACCCAATCTGTGAAATACCTCAGGAGACGGAGGGGATCTTCTGCATGCTGATCTCCGAGCAAGAGGATGAGGCCAGACTCTTTTCAGTGCTGCCCAGTGACAGGGCAAGGAGCTATAGGCACAACTGGAAACACAGGAAGTTATACCTAAACCTGTAGGGATAGATGAGGGACAATGGCTTGAAACTGGATCAGGGCAGATTTAGGTTGGGCATAAGGAAGAAGTTCTTTACAGTGAGAATTGTGAAATACCAGAACAGGTCACCTAGGGATGTGGTTGAGGAGAATGGCCCTGGAGACATTCAAGATCAGACTTGGTTTGGCCCTGGGCAGCCTGATCTAGTTAAAGGTGACTGCAGGTTGGGGGTTGGACAAGATGACCTCTGAGGATCCTTTCCAACCCAATGCAGTCTGTGAATGAGGAAGAACTTCTTTGCTGTGAGGGCGCTGGAGGCCTGGAGCAGGCTGCCCAGAGAGATTGTGGAGTCTCCTTCTCTGGAGAGATTCCAAACCCACCTGGACGTTGTGATCCTGGATAACCTGCTGTGGGGTGGCCCTTCTGCAGCAGGGGGTTTGGATTAGATGAACTCCAGAGGTCCCTTCCATCTCCCAACACTCCGTGAAACTGTTGATGTGACACATTTTCATTCTGTCACATCATAAATACATTCGGTTGATTTTTATTACCTCACCACCTTGCCAACGAGCAAGGAGTGTTCTTTGTGCACTGCCTTGTCCTTAGGGACAGTCACCTGGCTGGTGTCTCAGTGCTGTTACAACTCAAAGCCATGCTGAAAATGGTTAAGACTGTGTAATTGTAGGTTCACCGTTGTCGCTGAGAGCCTACAGCAAGTCCGCCAGCAGCTCAAAAAGCTTGAGGAACTGGAGCAGAAGTTTACCTATGAACCTGATCCCATCACAAAAAACAAACAAGTTCTGCAGGACAGAACCCACAGCCTTTTCAGACAGCTCATCCAGAGGTAACAGACAAGAAGGGTCTTGTGTTTGAGTGGCTAAATGGATGAAGAGCACCTTCCCATGTGCTCCCTGAGTGCTTGCTGCATGATAACTTTGCATCTTCTGAGGTTTTCCCAAGTTTGTCACAAATTCTGAGATAAATGAACATTTTTGAGGTTTATCCCCACAGGTTTAGGCCCGTGGAAAGGGTTTGGCATCAGTCATCAATTAAATTATCAGGAGCTGTGTGCTACAGTATGCAGGGATTACAGAATCGAACTCCTGGTCTTAGTCCATTTCTTGCTTTAAGCTTGAGTCCCACAAAGTCCAATAGAGGCAAGAAACCATTTGCACCAAGCTATTCCAAAGTAAATTCCCACTAAATTCCACAGCCCTTTGTCTCTGGGCACATCCTCTTTGTCTCCAGCAAAGGGAGGCCTGCCCCATCTCTGTACCATGCGAGGTACTGTAGCTGGAAGTTACCCAACATAAGATCAGAGTCCCAGCAGGCAAAAATGGATGCTGCAGAAGGCTTGAATCTAGCAGCTAAGAGCAGGGGATTAAATAGGGTCCATGACACCCTCTTCTGAGGGGTCCAGAACCCTCATTTCCACAGTCCCATTCGGTGCTTTGATGACTGATACGCTCAGTTGGAAGATACAGGCATTGATTTTCAATGAAACAAAGGCAGTGAGGACAAGCTGCAGAAACCCAGCTGGTAACAACTCTGTGAGCTGCTGTTTAGTTACCTTGCCTGTGAGTGTAGTGGAAGGAAAAGTCTCCATGTTGCCCAAGACTTCAGGGTTTCTGTCTAGCACAGTGCTGCACAAAAGGTGCCCAAGACAGCAACACTCTTCACTTGCATTATGCTGGCTACATCAGTGTTCAGGTGCTGTATGATTCCAGGCAAGGCTGAGGCAGCAACTCTGCCTGCTCAAGCCATCAATGCCTTTAGGAAAAGCCAACCCTTGTGAAATCACTTTGGAGTATTTCTGTTCCCCTTGGTACAAGTGAAAGGAACCAACAGACAGACCTCTGTGTAGGTTGAAGCTGAATGAATAAAAGTGTACTTGCAGTAGTGCTGGGAAATCACCATGCTTTTGAAGTTCTCTTCTTCTGTAAGACAACCTTGGTAAATCCAAGTGCCTTTAATCTGTTCTCTCCATAGCTCCTTTGTGGTAGAGAGGCAGCCTTGCATGCCAACACATCCTCAGAGGCCTTTAGTCCTGAAGACAGGAGTACAGTTCACTGTAAAACTGAGGTATGTTTCCCTCTTTCCCCCTGTTTTCTGACAAGCTTGTCAAGGCTTGGCTTCATGTAGCTGAGAGGATTGTAGCTCAGGTGCTAAGGTCAGGAGGAGCAAAGTGCTATGTAGCAGGGGGATACCTTCAAGCAAAGTTTAACGTGCATAGAATCATAGAATGGTAATGTTGGAAGGAGACATCAAGGATCATCCAGTTCCAACCCCCTGCCATAGGCAGGGACACCTCCCACTAGTACAGCTCACTCAAGGCCTCGTCCAGCCTGGCCTTGAACACCTCCAGGGAGGGAGCAGCCACAACCTCCCTGGGCAAACCTCCCTAGCTTTTACCCTTTACTAAAAGTGGGGAGTATTGACTGTATAAACCACAACCAAACAGCAGAAGACATGTGCAGACCACTTTATCATGCAATGTAACAACTCATTTGCCCATCCTGTTTCCTCTCTAAAAGCTATCTTGTATGAATCTTGGAGCCTGTACGTGACTGGCAATATCTGAAGGGGGCCTACAGGAAGGCCGGGGAGGGACAAGGTCTTGTAATGCCAGGACAAGGGGCAATGGGTTTAAACTGGCAGAGGGGAGATTTAGACTGGATGTTAGGAGGAAGTTCTTTCCAGTGAGGGTGGTGAGGCACTGGCACAGGTTGCCCAGGGAGGTTGTGGAGGACAGAATCACCCAACGTGATCCTTGATCACGTTGGGGGATTCTGTGCTCCACAACCTCCCTGGAGGTGTTCCAGTCCAGGTTGGACAAGGCCTTGAGTGACCTGTACTAGGGGGAGGTGTCCCTGCCTATGGCAGGGGGGTGGAACTAGATGATCCTCGAGGTCCCTTCCAACCTTACCATTCTATGACTGTGTTTGTGCAGCCTCAACATACCTGTGCTAAGTAGTGTGAGAGAAGAGAAGCTGTCCTTTGCAACTGCAGTCATTTAAAACATCAATTTCTCTTTCCAGGTTGCTGGTGAGGTTGCAGGAGTTGAACTACAACTTGAAAGTGAAAGCTTTCTTTGATAAGTACGTTGCATTTTTATCATCCCTGAATATGCTAATGGTAAGCACTCCCAGTGCACAGAAATCCCAAAGGCAGACCTCACCTGGAGTGCTGTGTCCAGGCCATTTCTGGAGCCCTCAACACAGGAAGGGCATTCTGGTGGAGCAGCTCCAGAGGGCCACAAAGATGATCAGGAGGCTGGAATATCTTTGCTACAAGGACAGGCTGAAGGAGTTGGAGTTCTGCCTGTAGAAGGCTCCAGGGAGACCTAATAGGAGCCTTCCAGTACCTGAAGTGGCCTACAAGAAGGCTGCAGAGGGACTCTTTACAAAGGCCTGCAGTGATAGGTTGAGGAGCAATGATTTGAAATGAGAGAAGAGCAGATTTAGATTGGATGTTAGGAACAAGTTCTGCACCATGAGGGTGGTGGAACACTGGAACAGGTTGCCTGGGAAGGTGGTTGAGGCCCCATCCCTGGAGATATTGAAGGCAAGGCTCAACAAGGCTCTGAGCAACCTCTTCTAGTGGAGGATGTCCCTGCTGACTGCAGAGGGTTCAGTGAGTTGCCTTTTGGAGGTCCCTTCCACCCAAACCATTCTATGACTTTAGGTTTTCAGTGTTGAGTTGGTCAGGAGCAGGCTGGTTCTCCATGGCAGTGCATCAACACTTTTCTCTTAGCTGTGGCCTTGCTCTAAATCTCTCTTTGCCATTAGAGACTCAGGTGCGCTGAGGAGACCTCATGGCTCAGTCAGTATGGGCACAAGACAGCACCTACATTCAAAACCACTTCTGTTGCTGTTTCACTTGGGCTAGGACTAGCTAGGGCTAGGACCTGGCCTTGAACATGATCTCAGTTGGTGAGGAACTCAGAGCAGTCTAAACAACTACCAAGTGTGCAGCTCTTCATGAGCAATGTGACTCAGATTGAATTTATCACTTCAAGATTAGGAAAAGAAAGGTCTCCAAAATGATGACAGTCACTATGCTGAAGAAAGCAGGTGAGCTTTTGTCTTCCCATTCAGGTCTTTAGGGAGCATTCTGCTCACTTCAAACAGCTCTGGAGTCCAGAAGCTTGGATGGAATGGAGAAGAAAAGAAAATCTTCTGTGGATGTGTGAGCTGTTGCCAAGTGCACCAGAGATCATAGAATTGCTTGGTTGGAAAAGACTGTAAGGTCTAGAGTCCAACCATCAACCTGAGACCACCATGGTCATTAAACCACATCCCCAGGTCCCATGTCCACATGTCTCTTGGACACCTCCAGGGATGGTGACTCCACCACCTCCCTGGGCAGCCTGTTCCAAAGCCTGACTGCTCTTGCAGGAAAGAAAGTTTTCCTAATACCCATCTAAACCTCCCCTGGTTAAATTTCAGGCCATTTCCTCTTGTCCCATCACCTGATACTAGGGAGAAGAGACCAACTCCAGCTCACTCCAACCTCCTTTCAGGGAACTGTGGAGAACCTCCTTTCAGGGAACTGTGGAGAGCCTCCTTTTCTCCAGTCTAAATAACCCCAGTAAAATCCTGGGCTGTGGGGAAAATCAGTTGCTGCAGCAGTTCAACATGTTGTATGGTTTGAAAGCAGATTTAGGACAATAGTATTGCAATTCTTTTCTTCCCCCCCAGGACAAGAATTAAACCCTGTGTATTAAAAGAAGGGACTTTGCTCCTACAGCCCCCATAAGCCAAACTCAGAGCCTCAGTAAAGCAACCTGGTAATGACAGAATGAGGAGTAATGGGTTTAAACTGGCAGAGGGGGGATTTAAACTGGATGTTAGGAAGAAGCTCTTTAGAGTGAGGGTGGTGAGACACTGGCACAGGTTGCCCAGGGAGGTTGTGGCTGCTCCCTCCCTGGAGGTGTTCAAGGCCAGGTTGGAGGAGGCCTTGAGTGAGCTGTACTAGTGGGAGGTGTCCCTGCCTATGGCAGGGGGTTGGAACTAGATGATCCTTGAGGTCCCTTCCAACCTTACCATTCTATGATCTTTGCGGTTCCTTCCAACCTAAACCATTCTGTGCTTCTGTTTTGGCTGCTTGAGCCAGTTGCACAAGAGAGTTCACAGAAGCATTTAAACAGTTCTCAGTCAGCTACTCAAACATTGTCTGTGGGAGGGTCCAAACAAACACATTGTGGCAGGAATCTTTGAAAGATTTTAATTTTGTCTTTTTTTTTTCCCCCTTTTCTTTGACAGAGATGTAAGTGAGAAGAACTCAGTCAAAGGGTATGTGGCATCATTAATGTGAGTACATCAGCATTGGGATCTTTCAATGAGTTTGAGACTCAATTCTTCTCTCTCTCTTTGTAAAGCTTCAGGAAATTCAATATTTTGGGAACAAGCACAAAAGTAATGAACATGGAAGAGTCTACTAATGGAAGTCTAGCAGCAGAATTCAGGCACTTGGTAGGAGATTTTTATGTTTTCCTTTTATTGGCACATCCATTTAATTGTGTGGGTAGAGGGTGTGGTAGGAAGGAGACAATTTGCTTTTGTCTAAGAGGGGTTGTGATCATCTCTGCTATCTTGTTCTTCCCTTTTTGAAATGTTTGGCCTGTTTCAATTGCTTTTGTCACTGGAATAGGGCTAGAAACCATTAAAGAAAAAGAAAGCCTTACCTGCTGCCATGCAGCTTATGTTTGTCTTGCAAGAGGGAGGAGAAGCAGCCTGGAAACTGCTGTTGGCTTGTCAGAGGAAGGCCCATAAGTAGAAAAGCTTGGAGTAGTTTAAAGAGCTTTGAGTCTGGAAAATTCAAGTTGGTAAGGTATGGGCAGCCTTTAGTGAACTGTGTACCATTTGATCTGCAGATTGGGAGATCACTCAGATTCCTGTGGTAAGGTGGAACCAAAGGAAAATGCAAGCCCTGAGCATGGAGGTCTCCCTTCTTCCTTTCGTTGTTCAGGACAGGCACAGTCTGCAGTTCATTGCCCATTTCTAATAATACAATTTTTAATCTGATCCTTCCTGATTTCACATTGCTCTTGCTCTTAGGAGACCTCCTAGAGGAGCCATCATAACAGTGAAATACCTATTTTCACAGATGAATAGTTTGTAGAAAAGGAGTAGTTACCTACAGTTTAATCCTTTGGCTTCCACAGCTTAGAACCAACTAGACAGCAGAGCAGCTGGTTTGCATACAGCTGAGCATAGAATCATAGAATGGTAAGGTTGGAAAGGACCTCAAGGATCATCTAGTTCCAACCCTCTGCCATGGCAAACATTTCCATCCTCTCCCACTTCCTTTTGTGGCTGAAGGTAGCCAAGTAACAGGATCTGCTTTGGTTCTTTTGCAGCAACTGAAGGAGCAGAAGAACGCAGGAAGCAGAACAAATGAGGTAAGCAGCATTCACCTGGTTTGCAAAGCCTTTGCACAGGACTAAGGCAGCATTTCACACGTTCAGCCCCATGAAAAGAAACACAGGCAGACAGAGCAATAGGAGAGATCAGTGTTTCCAGGAGATTAGCTGTGTGGCAGGTGCATGTAAGTGAGATCTGGTGCCAGAATGGTGTCGCCCTGGGGCTCTCCCCTCACCAGCATCCAGCTTTAATGAGACTTTTTCCAGCAGGGACAGATTTTCCTGTGACTTCTAGATAGAAGCAAAAAATCAAACAAAGAAAAATCAAGGCACCATTTCTTTAACAACCAGCTTTAGGAAGTCAGCATTCTTACTTGATTTTGACCTGCAAACTGTTTCTGAGATCTAGAGCAAGTAACATTGAGCAGAAAGGTTTTCTCCCCCATGATAAATCTCCTTTTCTTCCCCCCCCAACCCCTAAGCAATGTTGAATCCCTGAGAGGTTTTCTTTTATTTCTTTTTAAAGGGCCCTCTCATTGTAACAGAAGAACTTCACTCTCTGAGTTTTGAGACACAGCTGTGCCAGCCTGGCTTGGTAATAGACCTAGAGGTATGTCTTGGATGAAGCAGAGGGACTTCAATTCCTGTTTGTTGCTCACATTGACAATCCAGACTTTCTTTTTATTATAATTACTGGGCTATCAAGCACTTCTAGTTATTTCAAGGTAGGTGAAGACACTTTATAGGCACAGAGAGAGAGAATGCTGTCAAATCTCTGGATAAGTAAGAGTAGATGTGTTTTACAGAGTGTCTGAGGACCAACACCATGCTTGAAGCTCTCTAGAGATCAGTTTCCATTAATGTCAGAAGTAATATGCTGTGAACTCTGATTACTACCAGTGCCATCATGACTTGGCACTAAATGGAAGTCTTTATAAGACAAAATCACCTAAATTACAGCACAAATATAAGGTAGGTGAGGAGTGGCTTGAGAGCAGCCTCGAGGAGAAGGAGTTAGGGGTGTCAGTTGATGAAAACCTCAACATGAGCCATCAGTGGTTGCTTGCAGCCTAGCAGGCAGCTGTGTGCTGGGCTACATCAAAAGCAGTGAGAGCAGCAGGACAAGTGAGGGGATTCTGCCACTCTGCTCTCATGCAACCCCTCCTGCAGTACTACATCCAGTTCTGGTGCCCCTCAGCATAAGAGGGACATGAAACTGCTGGAGCAGGTCCAGAAGAGAGCCATAAAGATGATCAGAGGGCTGGAAAACCTTCCCTATGGGGACAGGCTGAGGGAGCTGGGGCTGCTCAGCCTGCAGAACAGAAGGCTCCAGAGAAAGCTGATAGCAGCCTTCCAGTACCTGAAAGGGGCCTACAAGAAAGCTGGGAAGGGACTTTTTACAGGGGCTCATAGTGACAGGACATGAGGGAATGGCTTGAAGCTTGAGGAGGGCAGATTGAGGTTTGATATTAGGAAGAAATACTTGACAGTGAGGGTGGTGAGACACTGGCACAGGTTGCCCAGAGAGGTGGTGGATGCCCCCTCCCTGGAGGTGTTCAAGGCCAGGTTGGATGAAGCCTTGAGCAAGCTGCACTAGTGGGAGGTGTCCCTGCCCATGGCAGGGGGGTTGGAACTGGATGATCTTCAACATCTATTCCAACCCAAACCATTCTATGAATCTATGAAAGTCTTTCTAGTGTTTCACCATACTGACATTGTCTCCCTTGTATACAAAGTTAGAGAGAAAAAATAAAGGGAATTACAAAGGAAAAGGCCTCTTTGTAGTCTAGAGGAGGAAAGCAGCCAGGGGCACAGCATAACCTGATGTGTTTCCTTCTGTGTCCCTCTCAGACCACATCCCTTCCCATTGTTGTGATCTCAAACGTGAGCCAGCTTCCAAGTGGATGGGCTTCTATCTTATGGTTCAACATGCTGTCTACTGACCCCAAGGTATTGCCAACAACAACAGAGATGGCATCAGGAATGCTGTGTGGAATTTCCAAGTGTTGTACACAAGTGTCTGCTGCATTTTTTTCCAGGCAGATGACTCTTAATGGCTTTCAGATGTAGAGAGAGGGGCAGTGAGCTCCCCATCTCCAAATGGGCAGTGTTTGAAGCCCACAGAAGGGCAGCATCTGGTGTGTTCAGTATGTATGTGGTGAAAAGCCAAATAAATAGTCAAGAATTCAAATACAGTGAGTCAGCCAGGGAGCCTGTCCACTCTGAGAAGGCAGATCCAAAGCAGAGTGTCAGAACTGATTTCTCCAAGCCAAGAGGCTGATTTCTCCAAGCCAAGGGGCTCTGCAGCCTGGAGAAGAGAAGGCTTCCAGGAGACCTTAGAGTAGCCTTCCAGTATCTGAAGGGGTCCTACAGGAAGGCTGGGGAGGGACTATTGACAAGGTCTTGTAATGACAGGACAAGGGGCAATGGGTTTGAACTGGCAGAGGGAAGATTTAGACTGGATGTTACAGTGAGGGTGGTGAGACACTGGCACAGGTTGCCCAGGGAGGTTGTGGCTGCTCCCTCCCTGGAGGGGTTCAAGGCCAGGGTGGAGGAGGGCTGGAGTGAGCTGTACTAGTGGGAGGTGTCCCTGCCGATGGCAGGGGGTTGGAACTGGATGATCCTTGAGGTCCCTTCCAACCTTACCAGGCTATGATTCTCAGAGTGCCTGTCAGAAGAGCAGGCTGCTTTGGCAGAGTTGGCCAAGCTGCCCATCCCTTCTTAACCTGTGTTTTGACAGCACACTCCTGTAAATTCAGATGGCATTCCAAAATTCATGTTTATTAACCAGACACTGTGTTTTTGCTTTCTAGAACCTGTCCTTCTTTCTGAATCCACCTTGTGCAAAGTGGTCTGTCCTCTCTGAAGTTCTGAGCTGGCAGTTTTCTTCTGTAACAAAGAGAGGACTTAATGCAGATCAGCTGAGCATGCTGGGAGAGAAGCTACTTGGTATGGTCTGCTGCCATCACAGATGGCTTGTTTTTATTGAAGCTAATTCTACATCTTTACTGCAGTCTGTTTCAAGTTTGCATCTCCTCTCCCCTTTTGCCCTCATATGGTATCACTTTATTACAATAAGCTGTTCTCCAGCTTTCAGGGTAGTAGAGTTTGTAAATGAAGGTCAGTTTAAGAAAGATGTTGAGGTGCTTGAACATGTCCAGAGAAGGGCAGCAAGGCTGGTGAGGGGCCTGGAGCACAGCCCTGTGAGGAGAGGCTGAGGGAGCTGGGGGTGTGCAGCCTGCAGAAGAGGAGGCTCAGGGCAGACCTCATTGCTCTCTGCAGCTACCTGAAAGGAGGCTGTAGCCAGGTGGGGTTAGCCTCTGCTGCCAGGCACCCAGGGACAGAACAAGAGGACACAGCCTCAAGCTGTGCCAGGGCAGGTTCAGGCTGGATGTTAGGAAGAAGTTCTTCACAGACAGAGTGATTGGCATTGGAATGGGCTGCCCAGGGAGGTGGTGGAGTGACCATCCCTGGAGGTGTTTAAAAGGGGACTGGATGAGGCACTTAGTGCCATGGGTTAATTAATCAGAAGGGGTAGGTGATAGGTTGGACTCTGATCTCCAAGGTCTTTTTCCAACCTGGTTAGTTCTATGATTCTGTGACTGCAGTCATAATTTAGGGAGTTCTATGGCTGCTTCTGCCTGTTCCTCTTAAAAAAATCACAGAATGTCAGGGGCTGGATGGGACCTTGAAAGATCATCCAGTCAAGCCACCAGGATCACCTAGACCAGATCACACAAGAATGCAAAAGACCACTTCTCTTAAAAAAGAGCTCCTCAGGTAATGCCCATGTAGCCAGGCTGTTGGTTGACATTTGTTTGGTTTTGCTTTAAATCCATCTTTGTTAGTTTTACCTTCCTGCATGCCCCCAGCTCATAGGGTTTACTCTGCCTGCATAAACAGTGTTTGCATGTTGATATTGCAGCTAGGAACTTGGTAAAGGAGATCAAATTGCACATCTCTCAGGTGGGAGCAATGTGCCCTTGTGGCCAAGAAGGCCAATGGCATCCTGGGCTGTATTATAAAGGCTGTGGTCAGTAGGTCGAGAGAGGTTCTTCTCCCCCTCTAATCTGCCCTGGTGAGGCCACGTCTGGAATATTTTGTCCACTTCTGGGCCCATCAGTTCAAGAAGAACCTCAGGGAACTGCTTGAAGGTGTCCAGCAAAGAGCCACAAAGATTCTGAAGGCAGTGAGAAAAGGCTGAGGGAGATGAGGCTCTTTAGCTTGGAGAAGAGGAGCCTGAGAGGTGACCTCATTCATGTTTATGAAGATGCAAAGGGCAGTGTCAGGAGGACAGAGCCAGGCTCTGCTCAGGGATGTCCAATGATAGGACCAGGGGCAATGGGTGCAAGCTGGAGGAGAGGTTCCATGTGATCATAAGGAAAAACCTTTTCACTGTAAGGGTGCCAGAGCCCTGAAACAGGCTGCCCAGAGAGGTTGTGGAGTCTCCTTCTCTAGAGGCATTCAAAACCTTCCTGGATGCATTCCTGTGTGACCTCCTCTAGGTGATCCTGGTCTGGCAGGGGGGGTTAGACTGGATGATATTTCCATGTCCCTTCCAACCTCTGATGCTGTGATTCTGTGTAAATACACCATATTCTAAGCCAGGAATACACCAATGCACTGCTTGTTTCAGTGCCCTGCAATGTTCTTCCCATGTGTGTACTGCTGTTGGGACAACTCCTTTACTAAGGGGATACAGCTCTGTCTCAGCCCTACTGATGTGCCCTAGATGTGAAGGGCACTTTCAGGAGGACAGAGCCAGACTCTGCTCAGTGATATCCAGTGGTGGTACAAGCTGGAGCATATGAACATAAGGAGAAACTTTTTCACTGTGAGGGTGACAGAGCCCTGGAATAGGCTACCCAGAGATGTTGTGGAGACTCCTCTGGAGACATTGAAAACCTGCCTGGTGCATTCCTGTGTGACCTGCTCTAGGTAATCCTGCTCTGGCAGGGGTAGGGTTGGACTCGATGCTCTTTCAAGGTCACTTCCAACCCCTAACGTTCTGTGATTCTGTGAGAGTCCATACTAAAAGCCTCATCAGGCATGAGTTCTGTTTCCAAATTCCTGGCCAGTTTGCCTGACAGGCAGGGCCCTAGACTCTCTCTAAAAACAATGGTGCTTGAGCGTAGTGCACCAGGTTGCAGGGAGCATTTAAAGAGATCTGACATTAGGGGGTCTACGTGGCAAGCACAGCATTCCAGTCTCTAATTCCCTTCCTCCCATTGCCCCCAGACAAAATTCTTACTGTCCTAATAGATAAATTATCAGAATTCTGCAAGGAGAGTAACTCTCTTAGTTTAATTAAGCATCCTGAAGACAGGGTGACCTGAAATATTTTCTCTGGTCAACTTGCATGTCAGAACTTAGAGATTTTCTCAAGCTTTGCTAAGTGTAGGGATGCTATTTAAATCTTAACCTCTGCAGCTAAAACTATCTCACTGCTGATAAAAACACAATAAAAAATCCAGGTGGTTGAACATTGTAGGATCCCTGAGTGCAAGGGGACACAACAGAGTGCCAGGATACAGTCTTCCAGTATCTGAAGGGGGCCTACAGGAAGGCTGGGGAGGGACTATTGACAAGGTCTTGCAATGACAGGACGAGGGGCAATAAACTGGCAGAGGGGAGATTTAGACTGGATGTTAGAAGGAAGCTCTTTCCAGTGAGGGTGGTGAGGCACTGGCACAGGTTGCCCAGGGAGGTTGTGGCTGCTCCCTCCCTGGAGGTGTTCAAGGCCAGGTTGGAGGAGGCCTTGAGTGAGCTGTACTAGTGGGAGGTGTCCCTGCCTATGGCAGGGGGTTGGAACTAGATGATCCTTGAGGTCCCTTCCAACCTTACCATTCTATGATACAATTCACCTGCAGTTTTTGTGATGTAAAAGTTGACAGAATCTTGGTCTCTAATAGTAGCAGTATCAGAAGCAAGCTCCCTAACCCCATTTATTTTTAGAGAGATGAGAGAGAAAAGCAGCATCTTTCTGGTGTTGCTGAAATGCATGGCATGATCTGCAATGCAAAGGATTTGGCTCTGAGCACACTGGGGTCTGCAAAGCTCTAGCTGCTGTCATCACAGGGTAGGGCTTTGTGGTGTGGATGTGGTTATGAAACGTTGTTAAAAAGAATGTGAGGTGAAATGATTGCATGGGGAATGAGATGAGTCTGTGGTTGAGACAGCCCTAGGAGTCAGGAATTTCTGAGGCAAGGCCCTGCAAGCCGCTAGAATGAAGACAGTGGCAGGCTTAATGTCAGAAAGATACTGCAGAGGTCCTACAAAAGAGCTGGAGGGTTGCAGTTGTGTTTTGCTGGAGAGGTGCAAGGAAAGTGTCAGAACAAATTGATTCCTGGTTACACAAGGTCTGTTTAAATACATTTGGTCATTCTGATGCAGTGACTTCTCCAGAGAGCAATTTTGCAGGCTCTCCCTGCACTAGCCATGAAAAATACAGCAAGCAGCCTTCCAGTTCTTGTGTGGCCCAAGAAGTCAGAGTTGTAAATGAACACTCAGAGCTCAGTGCTTGTCAGCTGCAGCAACGTGACTGAAGTCAGTTTGTTCTGTTCAGGGCAAACAAGTGGAGGAGCTCATGATGGCCTCATTCCTTGGACAAGATTCTGCAAGGTATGGACACGGTTTAAAAAGTGAGATGGGAGATGGAGCTTTGCCTTGGGTTCTTGTGGGGCTTGTGTGGTGGTTTGGGGATTTTTTTGGTGTGGTGGTTGGGAGTTCCTTCCAGGGTGCTTGCTTTTTCAGTAGCATACCCTAATTATTCTAAAGCTTACGTGGTTGAGGGAGGTTTTGGTGGTGAGGTTAAAGCAGCTGCAGCAGCAGGAGGAAGAAGGGTTTATGACAGTAAGGAGTAGAGGAGTTTGAAATTGCTTTCGAGCCATGTAAACTGTATAGAAAAATGCATCTTTGAAGCACAGCCTCTTCATTGTTAGGAATGCAACTGCTGTTAATAGAGTAGTTCTCTGTTTGTGTCAAAAATACCCCAGCAAGATGAATGATTCTTCTCTGTTACAGAGAAGGGCACTTCCCAGACCCAGGGGCAACCAGATTAGGGTGAAGATTGGCAGAGGGGAGCCAAGAGGATCAGCATGATGGCAGAAAGCCACATAATGAGATTTCATGACAGGACAGGAGAACCTTTCCCATTTTCTCTGGCTTTAGACCCTCAACTGGTATAGCTAAGCAGGAGCAGACTCCAGGAGAAAAACAAAGCTACAAGCACTCAATTTCATTAATATGGGTGTCTCAGGAGGAATTGAAATCCAAGTGTGAGCAGAAAGTATCTGTAAGCTGTTCTGCCAGCCAGCCTGGGTGCAAGCCCCCTGGAATTGTTTGGATGTCCAAGAGCTCCAGTTAAGGACAGTGCCCAAGCAGCAACCAAGGCCTTTTCTCTGCTCGTAGACTGTGTCACTGCATCAGAGGTGACAGAGCACTTTTGGGGGTGCTGCAGGCTCAGGCAGGCATTTCTCTCATGCTGCCTCTTGCCCTTCAGTGCATATCCTTCATTCTCAATAATTTCTGTCCTTCTGGAGCAGAGAAACTTAAAAGGGAGTGAAAAAAACCAACTCATAAGAGAACATGGGGAGGGTGGGAAAGAGAGCAGAAAAATGCAAGAACAAGTAGGTGCTGGCAGGATTGAGAATCTGCTTCCTCTGTTTAGCAAAACTCACATTTCACTGCCCCTGTTCTTCCCTCTCCTACTTAAGCTTTTCCTTATTCTTATTTTCAGGAAAATCTAAATGATAAAAACTTCCCCTTTTGGCTGTGGATTGAGGGAATCCTGGAGCTTATTAAGAAACACCTGCTGTGTCTCTGGAATGATGGGTAAGACCTGAGTGAAGTTACCCAAGACATGATCCTTGCCTCACACCTCTCACTTGGGCTAACAGTTGCATCCTCAGGTGGTGAGGTTGGTTGTGTCAGTTTGCGTCCAATGAAGTGGAACTTGCAACCAGAAAATTCCAAGCAAAGTTGAGGAAGCCTCTAATGAGGTATAGGAAGTTTCATGTAAACATGAGGAGGAATGTTTTCACTGTGGGGGTGACAGAACCCTGGAACAGGCTGCCCAGGGGGGTTGTGGAGTCTCCCTCTCTGGAGACATTCAAAACCTGCCTGGATGCATTCCTGTGTGGTCTGGTGTAGGAGATCCTGCTCTGGCAGGGGGGTTAGACTGGATGAACTTTCTGACATTCTGTAATTCTGTGACCTGCTTAAAGCAGGTGGTCAGGATGTCCCATTTAAGTCACAGAGCAGGGTATGAATGTCAGATTACTTTTTTTTTTCTTCCCCTGCTGCCGCTGTAAGTAGGTTCTTTACACACCCTGGAACAGAGCCCGCTGTGTTTGTCAGGGAAAGCTGAAGCACAAGTCCTAAGGTGAGCATCCATCCTCCAAACCAAACCCAGACGTTATGGTGAGCTTCCTTTAGGTGGCAGCAGCCAGTTTCTGAGCTTCTGTGTGTGCTGAAAGGAGCCTTCACCCATTTCAGCAGAGCCTGAAGCAGTAAGACTGCCCGCTGGAAAACCAGCTGGGTTTGCCCTCTGATACTGGGGCAGGAAACTTCTGATTCTGGTAGTGGTGATTTTGGAAGGGACTGCTGCCTTTCAGCAAAGGTCACAGTGAAGTTTAGATTTAGCCATATGATGAAACCATAGCAACACCACTCTATCACAGTATAGCAAGGTTGGAAGAGACCTCAAAGATCATCAAGTCCAACCCACTACCACAGACCTCCAGACTAGACCATGGCACCAAGTGCCACGTCCAAACCTGCCTTGAACACCTCCAGGGACGGTGACTCCACCACCTCCCTGGGCAGCCCATTCCAGTGGGGAATGACTCTCAGTGAAGAACTTTCTCCTCACCTCCAGCCTAAACTTCCCCTGGCACAGCTTGAGACTGTGTCCTCTTGTTCTGGTGCTGGTTGCCTGAGAGAAGAAAGCAACCTCCTGCTGGCCACAACCACCCTTCAAGTAGTTGTAGACAGCAAGAAGGTCTCCCCTGAGCCTCCTCTTCCCCAGGCTAAACAATCCCAGCTCCCTCAGCCTCTTCTCATAGGGCTTGTGCTCGAGGCCTCTCGCCAGCCTCGTTGCCCTTCTCTGGACACGCTCAAGCACCTCAATGTCCTTCTTAAATTGAGGGGCCCAGAACTGGACACAGTACCCAAGGTGCGGCCTAACCAGTGCAGAGTACAGGGGGAGAATGACCTCCCTGCTCCTGCTGGCCACACTACTCCTGATGCAGGCCAGGATGCCATTGGCCTTCTTGGCCACCTGGGCAGATGACCATCCTAGATACCCACTAGTTTGCAGCATCTGTAACAGCTGTCTTGCTGCATTCTGCAGCAGGCTTCACATTCTTACCCTGAGCTCTGGCTGAATTCTGTCAAAGTCCTTTGTAGTGCAAGTCTTGTTGCACTGCGTAAAATCTACATATTTCTTAGCTAAGGGAACTCCAGTGCAGTGGAAAGTTTTGCCCCCACTATTTGAAGTGGCATAGTTGCAGTTCTCTGTCCTATTTGTTGTTCCACCTCAGCATGGCTCCTACAAGATTGTTTTCACTTGTGGCTTTGGCTGCACGTGGCCTCCGGCAGCATTAGTCATTGCTCTAAGGTAGAAGGTCAGGAGTTAGCAGAAAGAAGAGGTGCAGGTTCTTCAGCACAGGAAGGACATGGACTTGATGGAGTGGGTCCAGAGGAGGGCTGTGAAAGATGATCAGGGGGCTGGAGCATGCCTGCTGCAAAGACAGGCTGAGGGAGCTGGGGTTGTTCAGCCTGGAGAAGAGAAGGCTCCAGGGAGACCTAACAGCAGCCTTCCAGTACCTGAAGGGGCCTACAACAAGGCTACAGAGGGACTGTTTACCAAGGCCTGCAGTGACAGGATGAAGGGCAATGGTTTGAAATGAGAGAAGAGAAGATTTAGATGGCATGTTAGGAACAAATTCTTTACCAGGAGGGTGATGGAACACTGCGACAGGTTGCCCAGGGAGGTTTTTGAGGCCCCATCCCTGGAGGTATTTGAGGTGAGGCTCAACAAGGCTGTGAGCAACCTGAACTAGTGGAGGATGTCCCTACTGACAGAGGGAAGATTTAGACTGGATGTTAGGAGGAAGTTCTTTACAGTGAGGGTGGTGAGGCACTGGCACAGGTTGCTCAGGGAGGTTGTGGATGCTCCCTCCTTAGAGGTGTTCAAGGCCAGGTTGGAGGAGGCCTTGAGTGAGCTGTACTAGTGGGAGGTGTCCCTGCCTATGGCAGGGGGTTGGAACTGGATGATCCTTGAGGTCCCTTCCAACCTTAACATTCTATGATTCTATGACTGCAGTGCAGTTGGACTAGATGATCTTTGGAGTTCTTCCAACCCAAACCATTCTATGAAGTTAAATGCAGTAAACCCAGAGATTTAGTACTGTTAATTTCCCCCTTCTCTGCTAGTTTTGTTGGATAGTCACAGATCTTTGTTTCCTAGGAAGGCACAAAAATAAAACTGGAGGGAGAACTCTTGCCAGCTGCAAAGAGCACACGTAGGGAGGAGCACATTATTACACTGTTAATTAGGATGGAGCCTCCCCTTATAGTCAAAAGAAGTTATGACAGCCTCAA
Organism: Ramphastos sulfuratus; assembly: GCA_013399055.1. Classification (NCBI taxonomy): domain Eukaryota; kingdom Metazoa; phylum Chordata; class Aves; order Piciformes; family Ramphastidae; genus Ramphastos; species Ramphastos sulfuratus. Next base: position 425 of record WBNM01008862.1, on the reverse strand, counting down.
GAACACTTGCCCTTTCTTCATACTTGAGGGATGGGAAGGCAAAAGACTTTGATCATATGTAAGATATTTCCCACTGAACACTGGTGACCTAAAACATTAAAATAAAAAATCCAGGACAGCATCTGAGGTCCTAAGCAAAATCTTCTTTGGATTTTGTGCAAAGTGCCCTCTCTCCATCTGAATGCACAGGACAGTAGCACTTGTACTTAGAACTTAAGCTATTCACAGATTTTATTGGGTTGCAAGGGACCCTCAAAGGTCATCGTCCAACCCCCCTGCAGTGAACAGGGCCACATCAGGCTGCCCAGGGCCACATAGGGATCACACGGAATCATACAGTCACAGAATTGTCAGGGTTGGAAGGGACCTCAAGGATCATCGAGTTCCAAGCCCCATGCCAATGGCAGGGACACTTTCCACCAGAT
>WBNM01008857.1:0-20105 GCA_013399055.1 Ramphastos sulfuratus | reverse complement strand
TAGCTCTGCAGTCAAAATGGCTTTGTGTGCACAGCCCCGGCGGCTTTTAAACCTCGCATGGCTGACGTCACAACCCCACGCAGGATCGCGAGAGGATGATCCTGCCGGACCCCACTGCCAACCAGGGGGTCCTCCTGACCAGCGAAGTGCCAAAGACAGAGCAGAAATCCAAGTCACAACAGCCTAAACCTAAACCTAAGCTGTTAGGGGACTTGTGGAACTGTGGATATACATAATGTATAAATGAGGCTGGAAGAACAGAAGATACAAAGACTTCCTTTCCTTCTGAGACTCCTAACTGCAACTGTAGTGGATGACAGACACAAGCAGTAATTTACAGATTTACAATTAGGTTTAAATAAGGTTCCTATTACAATAGGAAGCTCTCACACTTTACATAACTTTATTGTCAGAGCATTATGAATAAAGGAAAGTACTCTCTTCTCACTTAAGGTAAATTGGCAAACAAAAAAGTGAAATTATTTGCTAAGCAAAACACAGAGGATGACTGAAGAGGTGTGACTCTCAGACAGAAGTCCCAACAAGACTCCTATTTACTAGATATCTTTCTTCTCCACTGGACTCTTCGTTTTTTCTGATTCTTATATGTGTGATGTTACTACAGCTCTCCATCACCCATGGCACAACAGGAGTAACCCAAAGCATCATTCTGCTGGAAGACCCATGCAGGTAGAACTACATATTTGAGGCACTGTCTGCCTCCATATGGGTCCTGCACAGACACAAGGAGCAAACCTTTGCTAAAACATGAACAATAGACATAAATATTTCCATGATAGATGTTTTATGAAGTGTCAGATACATATTAAATACGATAACAGCAAAGCCATATCCTGATATGGTATTGCTATTAATTCTTGGGCTTAGTGGTTCAGTTTCGCTGGTCCCTTTATTCTTGCTCTTATTCAGTATTCTTGGAAAACAGATTTCTTCCATTTCTTAAATGCTCTGCTATGGGACAATCAAGTCAAAAACTTAAGATAATCACAAAAGCTATTTCCTCAAATGTGAACATATCCCAAGTCAAGCTGTCTGAGGGAAGCTCCTGTGATCCATGAACCTCTTGAGACCACACAGAAGAAGAGATAGTATTGTCAAAATAGTATGTTAATTCATACAATTAAAAGCAAGAACAAATTGGGCAGTTAAGCCTTTTCCTTCCTGAAAATGTGTGTTGTCATCAGAATGTATTGCTCCAGTCTTCCACCCACTTAATCTAGTTTGTAAACCCACCTTTCTCCCCTTAATAATTTCCTCATTGAAGGCTGAAGGAAAGGTATCATTGCACTGTTTGATCCTCAAGACGTTCAGCCCTTTAGCAAGCTTTCCTAGCAGAAGTAGGAGTTCTCATCTTTACACTGCTTCAACAACATCCTAGCAATAAAGGACTTTTTCATGCCAGTGGCACTTGAAACTGAAATGAACTGTAAAACATCGCAATTAAAGTATCAGGAAAAGTGCACTGAAAGAGAATTTGTAGGCACTCAGGACACCTGAAGGCACGATAAACCTTCCATCTCTGTGTAAAAAAGCATTCTACTATTCACTCAAATCCACAGGAAAAAAAAAAACCAAAACCAAAAAACCCTACAGTCCTAAAGCAAAACTTCTCTATAGTTTGAGGAAGGCATCAATGAGCTTATCCAAATGTAGGAAAAGTGTGAAGTCTTTCCACGCTGCTCCTGAAATGACCCTTCTTTTTTTCCTGGGTGGAACCAGGTTGTTCTAGCCAGGCTTAATAAGTGCAGAGTCCCTGAAAAGTGTGCTAGAGAAGAAACAAAAGATGGAAACTATATTCCAAAACCAGAGGGATTAGAATTCTCTTTCCTGTTCAAAAAGACTGTCTTTTCTATCCTTCACACTTGTTTGGAAACCACACCTGTCAGTAGCAGATAGACAAAGCTGAGACCAACACCATGCATGAGAAACTAAATCAGCCCTACTCAGGGACAGAAAAATAACAGGGGCAAAAGACAAGTGGAGGCAACTCCTGAGGAGAAGGTAATTGGAATTAGGATATTTTAAGAGGGTATTCATCAGACTGGGGAATCATCAAACTTGAAGTCACCAGGAAGAATCAGAACTATCACACACCACAGATGGCTACCAGTGTCTCCCTTTCCTCCCACTACAAGGCTGCCTGTGCCTCATCCTTATTTATCAGGACAACAACTCTGCAACTTCGTATGTCTACCCACCCAAACCCTCTTGACTTCTAATTGTCTCTAACTAGAGAAGGGTAATTAGGCAATGTCTTTGCCATCCAATTATCTTTGTACTATCTTCTTTGTTGGAGCCAAATTCTTGCACTCTCTACCTGATACTTCATCATACAAGTAGGATTTAGTTTCTTGGGTTTTGTTGGACACTTCTGCTACAATACCTGCATCTTGCTGTGGTAGTTTGAGGGGTCCCAGATTCCCTTAAGAAAACTATAGAGAGGAAGTCCTGTCCCAGGTCCCCTGGTTGTTCCAGGAGGTTGTAATATTATTATTCCATTCCGCTTTCTGGTATCATAGCTTATAAGGCCATGCCTGGCTGATACCCTTCTCTTCTCCTCTCTGCCTTTCCTCCCTTCACTTCTCTCTCTGGGAGGAGCACGCATCCTTCTTTATCTCATGGTTTGTGTGTGGGAGATACCTTCTAGCTGGCAGGGAATTTTGATCTGCGTCATGTGGCCCAAGCTGGGGAGGGAGCCTACTCTCAGGTCTGCTGAGGCTGGAAGGAGTGAAGGATTTAACAGAATCACAGAATGTCATGGGCTGGAAGGGACCTCCAAGGCTCTTCCAGTCCAACCACCCTGCCAGAACAGGATTTCCTATACCAGATCACACAGGATATCTCCTGAGAGGGAGTCCAATAGACTTGGCTTAGCTTGTGGATGCATTCATTCCACCTAATTGCCTTTTGCATATATGCATCTATGAACAGAATCTCCCTTTAAACTTCCAATCAGGGTGCATTATCTTCATTCTTACTCTTCAAAAGGAGTAAGACTCATTTCTGTCCTCCAGTCCCGAGCACCTCATGGTCCCAAACTGGGACACTTGCTAAAGTGAGTTGTGCCTCACCAGTAAGTCCTGTCTCATTGACTGAGAACAGCTAATCTGTGTTCTATCAGGGATGCACTGCATAAGTCAGAAACTGATCCACTTGCCTTGGGAAGGTGTTCCAGAGGACTCCAAATTCCTTCCTCCTCTCCCCCCACTGTGGGTTAGAATGGGGAGAAGAAGATGTCAAAACTGTTTTTCCCACCCCACCCTGCGGGCTTGAAGGGGGAACAGCAGAAAGCCTTTCCCCACCCATGTGCTGAGCTGTGTGCCAGCCCATGCTGGGATCGGCCTGGCAGCTGGCTGGGTCTGTGCGACCAGGATAAATGGCAAATGGACACTTTGTCTAGAAAAGCATAAATAGAGCAAGGCAGAAGGCACAAGGTGCCTGCCTTGAAAGAGTTCCTACCTTGACAGAGCTCCTGTTTTGGACCATCCTCGCTTTTAGAGAGCTCCTACCTTTTCACACAGCTCTCGGTTTCGCACTTTCCCTGCCTTTGGATGCCTCTCCCCACTTGTGCACCGCTCTGTGCAAACTTGCAGGCTTGGTAAGTCCTGGGGTCCTTTTAAGAGAGCTGCCGGCGGCACCCAGACCCAGCTGCTCTCGGACCGTACTGCAGCTGATTTCCTGGCTGCTATTCTGCACTGGGCAGACCTGAGCAGTTTGGCTGTCCCCTGCCGCTGCCAAGGCAGCATCACTCCCATGGATCCCTGCCTTGTGGCAGTCATGTCTCAAGACGCTCCTAACTCTGGCAGCTTTTCCACCCGCCTTAGGCTGCTGCCACCTGGATCCAGACTATTGGATGTTGCTTGCAGTGTCAGAAGGCAGCTGAGCTGCAGAGAAACCCAGCAAGGGAGCATCGCCCAATACCTATCTCACCTCAGTGAGTAAAGCCTGCTGGTGTCTTAATTCTCTGCTCAGTCTGATTGATAGTGGGGTGAAACTGTGCTTGTAGCTTAGCCTTTGCCATTGCCTGACTTCCTAAATCTCTAAGTTTGTCCATAACATCCTGTAGAAGAATTCCCAATCCAATTAGAACCTGTCAATAAACCTAAACTGGTTTTGTATAGAGTTTGGGGGCAGGGCTTTCAGGAAAAGAAAATAATTCTATTTTTATAATTCCTGACCCAGCCATATTAATTCCCTGCCTCCATGACAGAAGAATATATATTTTTTTTAAATTATATATGTGTGTATATATATATATGTGTGTGTATATATATATATATATATATATATATACACACACACACATATTATGTATGTCTTGCTTTCACTGGATAAAATCTAGCTGGCTATGGTAAGTTGCTGCCTAAAATAACACCACATTTCCTCTTAAAACTGCAGGTAGTCAATGAGCAACAAAATTAATCCAAAGATGCGATGCAATGAACTGGCCAGACCAAAGTTGATTGCACAGGATTTCCACAGGAATACAATACAGAAATTCACCATATGCCAGGAAATAAGAACATCTTCTGGACTTTTGTTGTGAAATCTGCAATGGTTTTCATGACATTCAGCATCTAGGCCCTTCTCTAAAGCTATACTTCATGATTGGATTTTTTTAATTTCTTCCAAACAGTTTTGTCTTTCCAGCAGATTCTGTGGGTTTACTTATTCTGACTGAACTTCCAGAGTATTCCCAACTGACACAGGAGATTCCAGTAGACCTGACAGACCCAGTAACCCAGCAGGTCCAATATACAGGGTCATGATTTCACATGCATTCTGCCTCCTAAGTGTGTCATCCCTGTTCTTCCAGATTAAGCTGTCTTTGGAGCTCCCTCTCTACCTTTCTTTTCCAAAGGAATCAGAAGCCAAGGAAAGGAATGTCCAGCAAGTTCTATCCCCATATGCAGCTAGGATGCCAACATGCACATGTGAGACCAAGACTTCAGAGATAATTAACATTCCACCTCTTAGTCCCACTACATACACAAGCTCATTGAGCTTTTTGTCACATTTTGAGGCTGCAAATTCTCCCATAATTGCCTATTTACTTTTCTCTGACTGCTGCTTAACACCTGATCTCTGCTCTCAGGTGAAGGTCCAGCTGGAAAAAATAAGCTTTCTCTTCAGGTCCATCCTGTTTTTAATCTGCTGCTATTGCACTAAATTCCCTGTGGGGGTTCTCTTACTTCCTATTGCTTTCCCTCTTCTGCTGTAAACCTCACAAATATTAATCTCTTTTGGTCCTGATTTTCCCCTGCCTCCCATCTTTTATTTGTCTAAAATGCCTGCCAGGACTTTTCACACTTCATCATGTCTCCAGCAATACCGGCTCTGGGCCAATGCCAGAGACTGCAACTTGACAAAATGTGTTGCAAGGTGGCTTTCCTTCCACACCGTCTACAGCTGTCATCTTCTCTCAGGGCCCGATAGTACAAATTAGCCAGAGCTGGCAAGAGACCATAAGTTTTTACCTTCCAAAAGTTAGATTTGAAACAGAATTGCCATGGAGTTTTCCTTTCAGCTGCTTGCATGTAGGACAAGCAGCCTGGGCATTATATCTGTGCTTTGTCTTGACATTTTCCTCTCCTTTTCTTCACTATGCTGTTCAAACTCTTACTGTAATATCAAGATGCAAAACCTAAGGTGTCACCTTATACCATNGCTGGTGAAGGGTCTAGAGAAAAATGTCAAGAGCAGCTGAGGGAAATGGTGTTCTTTAGCCTGGAGAAAAGGAGGCTTAGGGATGACCTTAAATCTGTCTACAACTACCTGAAAGGAGGTTGTAGAGAGGTGGGAGTCAGTCTCTTCTCCCATGTGAAAAAATGATAGGATGAGAGGAAAGGGCCTCAAGTTGTACCAGGGGAGGTTTAGATTGGACATTAGAAGAAATTTCTTCACTGAAAGCATTGTCAAATGCTGGAACAGGCTCCCCAGGGAGGTGGTTGAATTGGCATCCTTGGAAGTCTTTAAAAGATGCACAGATGTGGTGCTAAGGGGACATGGTTTAGCACCAGACTTGGTAGAGTTAAATAATGATTGGACTCAATGATCTTAAAAGCCTTTTCCAGCCAAAACAATTCTAATATTCTAGATTCTATGACTGTGAAATCAGTTAAACAGTGGACTAATTGCAGCAGGAAAATGCTAGAAGACCAGCAGTTTCGTGCTACAAGAGTAAATAACCTGGGGACTCATGGAGGTTCTGGTTTATTGGTTTGCAAGGATTAGTTCCATATGACTGGGGAGATGGAACAGGTGTTTGTATATCCTAGGAATTCCTCATTCAAACATGTACAGTAAGCTCTGGGGTTTGTAGCTTTATTTTTTGGATCAATGGTTAGAAACTATATGGTATGTATAGTTTGTCTTGGAAAGTCCCACTGCTTCTTCTTAACTCTGAATTGTCTCCATATATGTAGAGCGTAACTGATCAAGCTACCTTAGTGAGAGAATGAAAACAAATAAAAAGAAATCTTTTTTTGCTACTTAACCAATTTATCTTTCTAAATTAATGCTGGAAATCAGGAAATGTGCAAGGGAAGGCAAAAAAAGACCTGCTCAGCTAAAACTAGCTATGTTTCAGAGCTTCGACTAGCCCAAAACTAAGCAGGAAAGAGTTTTCTGCTTAAAATGCTTCCATGAAATTTCCCACCAGCAAAAGGAAGGTATGTTGCACTGCCTGCTGAAGCCTTGCCAGCTGGAGGCTTTCAAGTTGTTGGCCTACAGCCCTCTAGTCCATACTTTGATTCTTAAGAGATCCACAGAGAACAGTGATAGTAAAGTAAAGCATTAGAGATGTATAATTCAAGTTGATGACACAGCAGAGAGCTGGTGACTTAGCACAAGGAGACTCTGGAACAATTAAAGAAAGAAGGCACTTGCTCTGTGATGGTATCAAACATCTTCTGGAACAAACAAAGCCATTCCTCAGTGTTTGAGATTCCCAAAGGATGAGTGGTATCAGGGTTGATTTAGTGGTATTTGGAAAAGGGCAGAGCCATCACTGAGAGAAGAATCAGGTAGTGAAATGTTAACAAAGGCCCCTGGAGGCTCTGGAGACCCCATCAGTCACAGCTCATTTTAATTCAGATCTCCCAATTGTTCTACACTTTCTCATAATATTTTTCTTTTGTATTTGCATTATGATTATTGTGTTCTTTCTAAATTCCATTTCCCTTAAGTTCAACTCAAGAATTTTGATGGTAAAACCTGTAGCAAGTAATACTTACAGGTGGTATGAATAAATGAATCTTTGTTGACCTCAGAGAGGTTCACTTGACTCAGGCCAACTGTTAAGCCTAGACAGGTTATCCTTATTCATAGTTAATGCAGAAAAAAACCCAAAACATCTTTTCTTGGACTTGCTCAGCAGCCCAGGCTAAAGAGAATCAGCATTCCCAGACTATCCCAGCAGCTCCGTTTCCAATCTGTTGTGTGACCTTCAACAATTCACTTCCCTGGCTATTTATTAATATTCCTTCCCCATAGTTACAGTTTTATGAAAGTCTTCCTGTAGGAGAGCCTTTATTTTGCCTTGTAATTCTCCACTGTCTACAATAATGGCAGCCTCACACTACTGTAATATGAATAAATAATAACAATGCCTGTTTACAATGCCACATTGGCAATCTGAGAAGTAAATGTCTCCCAGGATGCTTTTCCAGCTAATGTATGCCCCTATTTATCTGAAGAAAGAAAAGCATATCCTTGTGGGACCATTACCCACCTCCAGCCAGCACACAAACCAGTCTCTGTGGAATGCCAGTTATGAAAATTACAAAAATAATCCAAAAGGTAAATGCATTTAAGGTTCTAGTTTGAAAGATCTGAACATTTTGCTGGCATGAAAGTCTGCCTTTAATGCAGACTCATGCTGTTTGATAGTTTGAAAGAGAAAAAAAAAAAAACTAAGATGAAAACATAAATATTTGAAAAGCTGCTACTGTTCTGTGCGTGTTTAGGAGCATTTTTCATCTTAACATTTATTGGCTACATAGTTAGATCAAATAGCTGACTGAAACTGAAATGAATACATCATTGGGAGATGGACTATTTGTTTTGCTATTTTGGATTCCTTTGTTTCAATTTTTTATGACAGTCAAAGGAATCCTCCTTGATGTCCAGTCAAATTAACCCATATTGCCAGTCAACACTGCCAAACAAGACGCATGTTGTTCTTTGTTCCCAGAACCTTCCATCAATGTGTAAGACAGACACAAGACTGCTTTGCTCAGGATCAACATATTCACATATTACTATCTTATTTTGCACCTTACACCAATTCTAACCTCTAGGCCTGCACTGCTTATCTGCATTCAGCACAGTGAAAGACAATAGAAGATACTGCATGACCTTGTAGTGCTTTAGTAAACAGTGTAAAAAGTGTCCACTCAGTCTGGTTTTTCACTAAGTTAAATTAATCTCTGAATCTTTTGATGGAAGACATTTCCTCCAGCCTTTGACTCAGGACATTGTTACTCATTGTATCTTTGATTTAATCATAGAATCATAGAATGGTAAGGTTGGAAGGGACCTCAAAGATCATCTAGTTCCAATCCCCTGCCATAGGCAGGGACACCTCCCACTAGTACAGGTCACTCAAGGTCTCCTCCAACCTGGCCTTGAACACCTCAGGAAGGTTGTGGAGCACAGAAGATCAAAGATCACATTCTGTGCTTCTGTGCTCCACAACCTCCCTGGGCAACCTGTGCCAGTGTCTCATCACTCTCACTGCAAAGAACTTCCTCCTAACATCCAGTTTCAATCTCCCCTCTGCCACTTTAAACCCATTGCCCCTTGTCCTGTCACAGTATCACAGTATCACAGTATCACAGTGTCACACTATCACAGTATCACAGTATAAGCAAGGTTGGAAGAGACCTCAAAGATCATCAAATCCAACCCATTACCACAGACCTCGAGACCTCATTGCAAGACCTTGTCAATAGTCCCTCCACAGCCTTCCTGTAGCCCCCTTTAGATGCTGGAAGACTACTAGAAGGTCTCCTGGAAACCTTCTCTTCTCCAGGCTACAGAGCCCCAAATCTCTCAGCCTGTCCTCAGAGCAGAGCTGCTGCAGCCCTCTGAGCATCTTCGTGGCCTCCTCTGGACCTCCTCCAACACTTCCATGTCCTTCCTGTGCTGGGGGCTCCAGAACTGCACACAGAACTCCAGATGGGGTCTGAGGAGAGCAGAGCAAAGAGGCAGAACCCCCTCCCTTGCCCTGCTGGCCATGTTGCTCTTGCTGCAGCCCAGCACTCAGTTGGCTGTATGGGCTGTATTTCCCAGCATACTTTTGAAAACACCAAAAAAATGGACTCACATTCAGTATTCATTCTCATGCCTCACTAGTGGTTTTTATACAGAAGCAAAGAGATCCTTCTCTGCACTATTCCTTTTCATTGGTTTGTCACTTATGAAGCTCCGAATCACCCTAGAACTTCTGGCCCTTGTTTTGCATGAAAACCTGCATTTAATTATTAGTTCACTGCGATCCTTAAAGTTTGGCATGATTTTTTTTCACATGAAGAAGGAAAAAACAAAAAAAGCCAAAGAAAGAAAAGTTTAGATGATGTTGGAATTAAGAGAGAGCTGGAAAGACCGAGCCACAGCAATGTAAGACAGCTTTTTCCTCCGGCTCTGAACCCATCTGATTGTACTCTCACACCACCAAAAGACAGATAGTTTAAAAAGTTTGGATTCATCTCTTTTTCCAAGAGTGTAAAGCAGGCATTTTCAGATGATTCATTCTGTTCTGGGACAGGTTTGCAACAGAGATACGTGAACTGTCCCCCGAAGATAAATCTCTCTCCTCTCTCCCTTGTTTTCAAAGAGAGATACTACATTTTCAGACAGTCAAATTTCAGTGGAATTAATCTGTGACAGGCTTGTGTTTGCACCTGTCTTTTCTCTCTGAGTCCTGTAGACATATCTTTTTTCTTTTTTTGATCCCTGGATATACAATTTTGTATCTGTCTGCATTAACGAACTGTTTATTTTAACGAGTTCAGCTTACCAAGTAGATGTCTGTGGGGTTACCTTGTTAACAGATACTTAGGCCATTTTCCCAAACCTTGTGCTACCTGCCAAGACTAAAAGTACTGATAGCATATTTAATCTTAGATCAGGTGTTAAACTATTAAAAAAAAAAAAAAAAGTTAGATGTAGTCCAACTGCAGGATACAGAAACAGTTCCACTTGATAATGATTGTTGAGATTAAATTTGGACCACAACACTTATCCAGTTTCTTCTTTTTTATTTCTACTACTTCTTTTTTTCTTTGTTTTCTTCTTTTTTAATTCCTACTTCTTTTTTTTTTCTTCTTTTTTCTTCCTCTTTTCATCTTTTTTCTTCCTTTTTTCCTTCCTTTTATTTTCTTCTTTTTTTTTTTTTCTGGTTTTTTCCTTCTTTTTTTTTTTTTCTGGTTTTTTCCTTCTTTTTTTTTTTTTCTGGTTTTTTCCTTCTTTTTTTTTTTTTCTGGTTTTTTCCTTCTTTTTTTTTTTTTCTGGTTTTTTCCTTCTTTTTTTTTTTTTCTGGTTTTTTCCTTCTTTTTTTTTTTTTCTGGTTTTTTCCTTCTTTTTTTTTTTTTCTGGTTTTTTCCTTCTTTTTTTTTTTTTCTGGTTTTTTCCTTCTTTTTTTTTTTTTCTGGTTTTTTCCTTCTTTTTTTTTTTTTCTGGTTTTTTCCTTCTTTTTTTTTTTTTCTGGTTTTTTCCTTCTTTTTTTTTTTTCCTTCTTTTTTCCCTGTATTTTAGTTTTATTCTTCCAGAGTCCACCAAAACCAGGGCTAAGTCTTGACAGATCACTTTTAATAATAAGTCATTGAATTGGTATAATTAAAGGCAATTCAGATTTGGATTTTTAAGGGCTCTATGTGGGGTTCACTGTGTGATTTCCTTAATCTCTCTTGAAATTGTTGGGCTGTGTTAACATTTTAATCCTAGTCTCCTGCAAATGCGTTTACAATTCACAGGTGAACACAAGACACATCACTATACATACAACTTCCTCCTCCCCGCACACACAGTGTGACTGGCAATAAACTGATGATTTTTATGCATAGAGCTTTTCACACAAAGACTTGGGATATCTGCTAGTTATGAAGCACTCATCTCTTTTCACCAATCTAATGGAAACACAGCAAAAAAAACAGCTGAATCTGTCATTCCTTGACTGATTTTCACCAAATACTACACATTATACCAGATGTTCACACATTTATGGTGCTAGGAGGCCAGACAAGAGAATAAAAGTTTTTCATTATCTTGTTATAAATTCCAACTTCTCTGCAGTAGTACTATTCATATGTTAACATTTTGGACTGCTCAAAACATCTCTGGAATGTTTCAGGAGGGCAGGTCGTTCCTACTCAGTGTGTGTGTGGGTTCATTCCTTTCTCTTTTTCCATTAAATAATGAGGAAAAATCCAACCTTATTTTGATTAATTGAGTATTTTCCATAGCAGCTGTGAGCCAGGTGGCTGGAACCAGTTAGTTAGGATGCTAAATTCTGGGTAATTAGTTTATTTTTAATCTTTTAATTCTGTGGGAGTGTGTTTAGTGTGTTAATGGGAGAGGTTTTGTGCAGAAGTGTCTTGACTAATGTGTTATAATCATTTAATTTTTTTGATGAAACTTGGGCCTTATACGAATAGAAAATCAGTAGAAAAATCTGAGGCAGGGCAAACTACCATTTTCATTCTGACTTAAAAGTCTCTAAATCGCTTTTTTTTAATTTTGGTGTGGTTTTGTTTTGTTTTGTTTGATTGACGTTTGGGTTTTTTTGTTTTTGTTTTTTTTTTAATCAGAATTTTTTTTATAACTGAAAACCTGAGGGATATGGTTCAAAGAGCAGGTTGTGTGCACGCAGAAGGACCCACTCTGGCATAGAAAAAAGGCATTAATTGCAGAATGAGAAGGAATGGAAAACATATTAACTGTGTCACTCTTTTACCAGCTCCTATTCTTGAGGGAGGACTGATTTTGATTATTTTACAATGTGTACATTTGCTAAGAAAAAAAAAAATTGCTACTTGATGGCTATATTTCTTAACTTGACTTCCTAACCCTTTTTTTTTTTTTGTTATCTTTTTTCTTTTTTAATTCTCCAGCTAACCTCTTGCTTTAGTCTTTAAAGCTACTTGTTCAATCATCTAGTTTTCCAGGTTAAAGCAATAAATTTTTGTCTTAAAACATGAAAATGCATCGATTATAACATCAATATTTTCCTTGTTCTATAAAGTCTTTCTTTTCTGTGGATTAAGACCAGTTAGCAGATGGAGATTTGTGCACTGGAGCAAGTCCAAGGGGGAGGAGGCACTTCCTTTCAACTAGAAGCCCACTTACTTTATTTCTACTATCAGCTAAATGTTTTAGTAGAAAAAAGAAATCCCTTCTCAGGGATATTTTTACTGCCACTTTTCCCCAGCATGCTCTGGGGAATATAAACCATTGAAACATCCGTGTTTTCCAGAGCTGTGCTACTCTGGCCAAGAATGAAGAGGAACAAATTCAGACCACCTACCATACTTCCTGACTTAGACATAGTTATTTCCTTCCTGTAAAATAGAGCAGTCACAGGTGTGCAGGTAGGGTTAGCAAAGGCTCCTGACCAACCTGACTTTGCTTATCTCAATTAAAAGCAAAGTAACCAGCAAGTAACCAGGAAATTGTTAGACTTCACCCATGGTCTGCTTCCCTTGTGCATCAGTTGTGCAGGCCGTGGGTGCATTTATGTTTGCAGTTTAATTCAGATTTGGAGCACACTTCTAGACTGAATCTCTCCGTATTCTTCATTTACTGAGCCCTGTTTCATGAAACACAGCAGTCTCAAGGGGCCTTTTGGGTTAGACAATACCAGAGATGCTCCAGAAGCACTGTTATGAATGATGCAAAATTAATAATGGCTAATTTTGATATCCAGGCAAAGGTTGTTAATAACTATGAAAATTGTTTATTAACGTTTAATCTTGCCAGAAAACTTATTTACAAGGTTAGAAATCCAGGGTTTGGAAATTTATATACACAGGGAACAGGCAAAACTGGAACACTGTAAGAGGTACCCAGCAAAGGCAAACATGATACTGGAAGAGAAGGTTCCTGCAATCACTACACCGCTGGCAGTTCATTATCCTGCTTAGCCACTGGATGGATGCAGGAAACTCCTTTCTGCTTATGGCAGAAGGCAATTAGTGATTACAAGAGGCTTTAAGTATTTACTCACAAAGTAGAACCAGACAGTTCCCAAAGCAGGTGGAGGGGTTGCTGTTGGTGGTCTCAAAGCCGTTAGAGGCTTTGGAGTTTTCCCAGGCTCTTTTCTCAGGCAGCTGGAGTCTGGCACAGTCTCTGACCTGGTTCCTCTTGACTCCCCATTCAGCACCAGCCTTGCAGAGGGGCAGGCAGGATACAATGCCATGTGCAGGTTTGGCACAATGTCAGGCTGGCTGTGCAGGCTGAGTGCCTACAGGCATTTAGAGCTTGTTCCTTGTAAGCTCTTGGCAGGCAGTTTCCAGGCAGTTCAGGATACAATAAGGCAATAAGTAAGCATGGATGCAATGGCAGAGAGCAGATACAACAGAAGAGCACACCTTTTGCTCCCTGCTCATCTCCTTTTATCAATACAGCCTGAGACTAATGGACCTTTGGACACAGAATAGCCAATCAGAATGGCAGTTAGCCAAGCCTGACAAGATTAGGTGATGCCATAGGCTTGCTTTACCCAAATTTGAGCAGAGCACAGTCTTGCACAAGCCAAGCTGTGTACCTTGTTTACTGCAGGGGTCAAAAAAAGTCTGGGCAACCCACAGTTCTCAGATTCAGTGGCTCCAGATTCTTTGTCCTCCTTCCTATGGTTGCTTCTCCCCAAAACAGAAGGAGGGAGAACAGAAAAAGATGTCTGAGCAAGCCAGGACATGTATAAGCCTATTTTGGCTTGCTTAGGCCTACCAAGACGAGCACATATATTGGATTGTTAACTTTAAAAAGTTCTCAGTTCAAGGGAAAATGAAAAACAAAAAAAAAAAGCCTCCCATGGTACGGTTGCTGGTCTCAAGGATGAGATGTACAATCTGACAAGTTTCTATACAGCTAAACTTCCTTTTCTGCTGCAAAAGCTTCATCTCGGCTTGCCAGAGATAACAAAGCATTACCTTAGCAGTGCAGAAAAGGAATTTTTTTGCATGTTTCAGACACTGAAGGAAGTGGAAATGTGGCACTCAGCTGAGTGCCTTCTGTCCTGGTAGGGCATAAATCCTGCCAGTCCAGTTTAAACCCTTGGTTTCCTCCTTCTGTTGTGGGTCTGGGAGTTGAAGTAGATTGAACAAGCAAAGCCTTGAGGCTAGGAGCTTAGCACCATGTGTCAGGTGTCTGGTGCAGCCCCTCAATGCGCCTACCTGGTTACATAAGGCATGAAACTTTGAATTCATTGGGCAGAACAATGATGCTAATGCCTATTGGCCAGTTTAATTTTCAAAACAGTCTATTTAATGGGGGGTGATTTAGAAGCCATGCCTTTCCTGTATCACCGCCTTTCCTGCAAACCTTTCCTGATGACTGCTGTACCCTTAGCGGCTCGTTAACTGGGAATCACCCTGGTGGTGTTTTCGGCATACACTGGTTGGCTCACCTGCAACTCAGCTCTGCTCTCTCTTCTCTACCTGGAATATTTTGTATCTTACTGCGGGATCGTTATTGTAAGTTTTGGAAGCTTTCTTGTATGGGAAACTTACTCAGCAACCAAGGTGTTGTGAGTGCATATGCTAGAGTTGATATTAAGCCTCTATAAGCACAGTTAGAATTTTTCCTGTTTCTGTGTTCCTATTTCCAAGTTCTGATTGTTTAAACTGTTTAATTCTGTGTTAATAAATATCCTTTGTGCAACTATTTCCTGTCGACCGAAAGTCCAAAGAATCTTAGAGAATTTTCCCAAATTTTTTAATAATAATAAAAATTAATATTCATACAAATATTAATAATCATAAGTCACAACAGAATATTAATATCACATCACCTTCATTACTTGAGTTGAAGATAAAGCGATGAGACAGGAACATTCTGTCACTTACTTGATGCTACACCTCCATGCATTAAAGAGGATAGAAAATAACAAATGTAAAAAGGACCCTGATACTGGCTCCAGTCTGGATGGGAGCTTTTGTGGAGATGTCTTGGTTGTGCATTACAAGCACTGAATAAAATACATAAACAATGTTGTGCCTTTCAAACAGAGCTTTTAATCAAATCTAATGATTAAGAGTTCGCTCACATTAGGCAAGCACAAGACATTACCACGACTCTACTTCCACTCTCACTACACTGCTGAACTGCAGGACATTTTCACAACCAGATAACTAATTCTACAAGAATTATGTACACACAGCCAGCATTGGCATAAGGAATAACCGTTCAACCACATTTTTATTTGCACTTCTGGTCACTTATTTTGAATCTTTGCCTTCCAATGCATAGAGACACTTAATGCAAAGAAGGGACAATATACACCAGCTCAGTCTGTGCTCCTCCAACCGCCTCTTGCCTCTTTTGTTCTCTTTGTGAGCACTCTTCCCACATCCACCAGCTTCCCTGTTTGCTTACACTTGCTGCTCAATGAACTACTTCATTGGAAGAGCACTTAATTGTAACCTCCACCCTACCATCAATGATCAGTTCTGTTCCAGTCGCTGTAGTAAGCAGGTTAATAGCCTCTCCTTTACAAAAGCCATGCTCAAGTGAACAATGCCATACCCTACACCAAAGAACAAGAATAGTTAAAGCTGAAATGTTTTCTTTTATCATTCGTTTGCTGGTAGATATTAAAAAGCTCTTGTTATCTCACATAATGTTACCAGCTTGGTTTTGTCTCATTGCATTATAGTGATAAAACCTAATATTTCTTTCTTTTCAAAAGAGATCTCAAAATAGCAAATGTTATAGCTTTCAGAGTGAGGAAGAAGGCAAGATGAGGAAAGCTTACTTGTGTACTTAAAAAAGAGTGAGTAAGCTTTGGTGGCCGTTGGAACATAAAGGAGTTCTTTTACCCTGAAGAACCCATCTGTGCTTCCAAACATAAACATGTGAAAGTGAGAGGTCTCTCTTTTTTTGTGCAGATAGACCAGAATGAGCCTGAATCCTATCCAGCTGAGCTGGTTCTACTGCTTTGAACCCTCTGGAAACAAGATCACAACGCTCCACTGGGTACTTGCTGCATTTTTTGGTTTCTTCCATCAGTAGTCTTTTCCCTTGGAATATTTGGGTTTTTTTCAACAAAGACAAAAATGTTTGATCTGATGTCAGGTGTTGATGTTCATACCACATGCGGTGGAAGGTCCAAATTACATCTGTAATACATATCCAAGATATGTCCTGTTCAATATCTTTATTAATGATCTGGACCAGGGGATTGAGTCCACCGTCAGTAAGTTTGCAGATGACACCAGGTTAGGAGCAGGTGTGGATCTGTTGGAGGATAGGAGGGCTCTGCAGAGGGACCTGGGCAGGCTGGATATATTTTTGAACTGCAACTTCAGAGAATATTTACTTTGCCTCATTCACACTATAAAGTGTGAATGGTGTTAATGGAATGCTTTTTTTTAAAAAAAAAAAAAAAAAAACACTCCAGTGAAATCTGTGAAAATTAATTTAAGTTGTTTGTTGCAGCAGTTTTTAAACCTGATCAGTATTAGCACAGTATTCCATGTAGTGGAAGGATGAAATTCTTCAAGTGCTCCTACTTTCAAAGAATAAAATAGTCATGAAATGCATGTAAAGTGTGCATAAAAAGGGTGTCTAAAAAAGCCCTTCAGACTTAAGTCTGGGTTGGAGAGATGTCGAGTTGAATGTTTGTCTAAATAAAAAAAAACCAAAAAAACAAAACCCAAAAAGAACCTAAACACTGACCAGAACAACAACAAAAAAAAATATTACTTTTTCTCAAGTCAAAATTCTACAAAAAAAGAAAGACAGTATCACTGAACACTGCCCAGGAAAAAAAAAAAAACCAAAAACATTCTTCCTTCTTCTCAAGTCAAAATTCTAAACAAAAATGTACTGTGGAATCTCCCTCATCTCCATGAAACCCTCTTATTCCTCACTGTAGTCCTAAGGTTAGAGGAGAAAAGATAATTAAAAACTTAGAGTTTGCTCTAGAGTTTTTTGGCTTGTCAGCCCCCATTCTCATGAAGCTGTATTACTGCCTTGCCTTGCTTATGGAGACTAAGGATATGACTGCAGAAAGGCTGCAGGGGTACACAAGTCAGTGGAAGACACAGTAATTTTCTGCAGCTGAGGCTCTGGTTTCTGAGTCCCATTTTATCCATCTTGTAATGTACATTTCTCCCTCTCTATTTCTGCCATCTGCAGCATTTTTCAATGTAATTCTTGGAATGTCTTCAAGAGATGACAGTCCACCATTAGTACAGTTCATTAGATCCATTTCTATCCTGTTGTTAATAAACAAATGAATAATAAGTATATTCATGTATATATCTTCATACACCTAGGAGAGGCCGGCACAATGTTATCATAGAATCATAGAATGGTAGGGTTGGAAGAGACCTCAAAGATCATCAGGAAGCATCACTGCATGCATCATTGCATGTTAGCATACAGGAAACATCGTTGCATGCATCATTGCATGTAAGCATACAGGAAGCATCACTGCATGCTATCATTACATGTAAGCGTACAGGAAGCATCATTGCATGCAAGCATACAGGAAAATGTATGCTCAATAGAATCATAGAATGGTAAGGTTGGAAGGGACCTCAAAGATCATCTAGTTCCAACCCCCTACCATAGGCAGGGACACCTCCCACTAGAACAGGTCACTCACGGCCTCCTCCAATCTGGCCTTCAACACCTCCAGGGAGGGAGCAGCCACAACCTCCCTGGGCAACCTGTGCCAGTGCCTCACCACTCTCACTACAAAGAACTTCCTTCTAACATCCAGTTTCAATCTCACCTATGACAGTTCAAACCCATTGCCCCTTGTCCTGGCATTGCAAGACCTTGTCAACAGTCCCTCCCCAGCCCTTCTGTAGGCCTCCTTCAAATACTGGAAGGCTACTCTAAAGTCTCCTGTAAGCCTTCTCTTCTCCAGGCTGCAGAGCCCCAGATCTCTCAGGTTGTCCTTATAGCACAGTTGCTGCAGCCCTCTGAGCATCTTCGTGGCCTCCTCTGGACTCGCTCCAATGCTTCCATGTCCTTCCTGTGCTGGGGGCTCCAGAACTGCACACAGGACTCCAGGTGGGATCTGACAAGAGCACAGTAAAGGGGCAGAATCCCCTCCCTTGCCCTGCTGCCCACACTGCTCTTGATGCAGCCTAGCACTCAGTTGCTGTCTGGGCTGCACTCACACTGCAACCTCATGTTGAGCTTTTCATCACCCCAGACCCCCAGGTCCTGTTCCTCAGGGCTGCTCTCAGCCATTCCCCACCCAGCCTGGAGTTGTGCTTGGGATTATGCCTACCCAGGTGCAGGGCCTTACACTTGGCCTTGTTGAATGTCATAAGGTTGGCCTGGGCACACCTCTGCAGCCTGTCCAGGTCTCTCTGGATGGATCCCTGCCCTCTAGCAAGTCGACTGTGCCACACAGCTTTGTGCCATCTGCAACTTTGCTGAAGGTGCACTGATTCCTCTGTCCATGTCACTGACAAAGATGTTTTACAGTACTGGTGCCAGCACTGACCCCTGAAGTGCTCTTGGCACTGGTCTCCAGGTGGACATTGTGCCCTTGATCACCACTCTCTGCATGTGACCATATGGTTAAGATTTAAGTCTTAGGTTAGTTTCTAAGTCTAACTGTAAACAAGGAAAAGGGACTTTTCAGTGGCATTGAATAGAAAAAATGGTTTAAAAAGTAAATATTTGGCTATTGGATGCAAAAAAAAGAGTAACAAAGACCATTTGCTTGCTGATGGGGCGATTGGGGTCCTTAAGAGGCCCCAATAGGTAGATATATTTTTGCACATATATGTTGTGTTTTATGCTTTTGAATTTTAGCTCCCAAACCTTCTGAGCTAGGCTGAGTGATTTTATTTTGGGGGGGGTAATACTTAATCCTTCCACATGCAAGAGCAGCTGCTGGCAGTGACAAATAGATACATATTCCCATGGGCTAGGCTGAACTGTAGCTACAGTGCTTAGGAAAAACTTCTATTAAAAAGTCACATAAGGATGGATGGATACAGATATAGGTACTTAGGTCAGTATAAGACCATTTATCAGTGATGTGCTATTTTTGAGATTATTAAATATTTTCTTCTTCTCTTTTGAGAGAAGCAACTCTGTCAAGTTGTGGAATTTTGGGATTCAAAATGAACTTGAATCACTTTACACTTTTGTCACATGCAATATGTTTTATGGTTCACTGTTACACCTTTGGAAAACTACTTGATGGACTAATAGAAAAGACAATGGTAAAAATAGGAACAACAACATCAAGAAAATACTGTAGATTTAGTGTAACCATCAAGAGCTATGCGGCCAGCAGGGCAAGGAAGGGGATTCTCCCCCTTTACTCTGCTGTCTTCAAACCACAACTGGAGCCCTGTGTGCAGCTCTGGAGCCTCCAGCAAAGGAAGAACATGGAAGTGTTGGAAAAGGTCCAGAGGAGAGCCACGAAGATGATCAGTGGACTGCAGCAGCTCTGCTATGAGGACAGACTGAGAAACCCTACCCCTAACCCTAAACCTAACTCTAACCCTAGCCCTGACGTGACACTAACTCTAACCTTAACCTGACCCTAAAGATAACACTAACCCTAACCCAAATCCAAACCCTAAACATAACCTCATCCTAACCTGACCCTAACTCTAACCNCTGACCCTAACCCTAACCCTAACCCTAACCCTAACCTTAACCCTAACCCTAACCCTAACCCTAACCCGACCCTTACTCTAACCGTAACCTGACCCTAACCGTGACGTAAAAGGTGACATTAAAGATAACTCATGCCCTAGCCGTAACCCTAACCCTAACCCTAACCCTAATCCTAATCATAACCCTAACCTGAGGCTAACTCTAACCATAACCTGACTCTAAACTTGACCCGAAAGATAACATGAACCCTAACCGTAACCCTAAAC
>WBNM01008856.1:14210-30709 GCA_013399055.1 Ramphastos sulfuratus | reverse complement strand
TAGCCTTAAACCAGCACAAGTGATAAACTTCTGAGTTATGCTTGCATGAGAATAGAGAAAATGCCACTGGAAACACTATAAGCTGGAGCAATGCCACCCAGGACATCACAAGCTGGAGGAATATCAGCCAGAGTGCCAGCAAAACACCATTTTCAGCAGCTTGCCTGGGAACATGTGCCCACCTCCTCCCCACAGAAGAAAGAACCCTAGGGTGGTAGTTATCTCTCTACATGTCTCCTGCTCACTGTCTTTCTCCATTCTAAATCTACCTGTTATTTTCCTTCTTTCTCTGTTTTGTTTGTAAGAAATAAATAATGTCACTTTTATATGTTACCTCATTTGTGTCTTAACTTCAGTCTCAGGAATGTTCCAAAAAAATCATGTCTCCTTCCCAACTTCTGGACTGAGACAATCAGTCCTTATTTAAAGAAGTAGAACTGCCAGTAGCCAGGATGATTGTATGTAAAATGAATGTAAAGATGAATGTTAATCATTCAGATGACAAGACTCCTGACTCAAGCTCTAATTCTTTTCATAGGGTGGTGAACTGAAAACAAGTGTTTGGTTTGTTTTTTGTTGTTTTGGGTTTTTTTTTTTTCCTATGGAGAACAACAATCCATGTTGTATCCATTTGTAGTTCTTAGAGTCTCCCTGATACCGTTCATAAGTGATAGTGAGATATAATTTCACCTTAGCACAACACTCATCTGATGACCTGTTCTTACTGAATGCTGTAACAGGTTAGCACACAGTAAATAGGTTAAGCTGCCTTCTCTCCTCATGCCTCCCCTCTCCCAGTTCTCTCTCCCGCTTGCAAGGGATAAGAGAAGGAAAGTAGAGAGTTTTAGTTGAGGTACACAAATGATTTACTACTCTCTCGCAGGGATATCAGATTACACCATAAAGAGACAAGCTTAAAAAAAAAACAAAAAAACCCAAACCCAAAAATCCCAACTGTAATCCATACAGAAGCCAACATCACACTACTCATACAAAAAATGAAACTGGAAAGGGAAGAGCCCAGCCCCCACCCCAGAACAAAGGAACAAGGACTTTAGCAAACAACATAACATTCCATGAGCCTCACAGATCCCAGCAATGCCCACTTCTGTCATACAGCAAGAACGGTGCAGGATTTTCAGTTCAAACATTACAAATGTGCTATTCTTCATTGCCTGCCCTGAGCTTGTAGTTGGACCACACAATCTACAGCTTTCACTGACATCATGCAGCCTATCTCACCTGCTTGGGCCTGAGTCCATCTGAGACTTTCCACATATGTGAGTAAAGTTTGAAATGTGCTTGGAGGGATGGCTGGGCCAGGTGAGGGCAAGCACCCTTCTATGATCTAAGCCAGTATATTATATAGGAATGATAAACTGTGCTCATGTAAGTATCCAAAAGTGCATGAGCAGCAGTTTACATGCTTGTTTGTTCTCTTGATGTGTGGCTTTGCTGAGCACAATGCTGTGCTTGTGAAACAATGTAAGTGTATCCCAAATAAAACTATACAGTTTGCACACCAAATTAGAAACACTGAGATTAATATGGGCTGCAAAGATCACCTGAGAAGCTTTTTACAGTATCAAGGATCACACGTGACAGGCAGCTGGTTGAAGTTGCTTCAAGTGTGACTGAGCTATGAACAATGACAGAAAACAGGAACGTGAGCTCTTAGGTCATATACAGAGATCTGCTTACTATATCATGCCAACCTGTGGCTAAGTTGAGCGTCTACATAGCAAGAGTCTGCCATGAAACTGCATGGGTCCAGGCATTGGTCCTGTGGCTGAGCTTCAGTGACACTCCTGTCTGCCAGATGCCTGTGAAAGATGCTAAGTAGCATTTGCAGAAGAGTTTGTTTTTGTGACTCAAACTCTGCTGGCTTTCAGGAAATTTAAGGCAACCAAACACTCAAATAATTTTTAAAATGGAAATTAAATTCCAAGAAATCCAAAGGTCTGCCCACACAAAAATGAATGTGGCAGATTTAATCCAGATAGCAGAGGCAGAAATAGCAACAAGGATGGGATAGATTCAATGTCAAAATGTGCTGCTATAAGGCCACATTCAGAGGCAGCTCCTGGAGCCAGTCGTTTGCATCTTAGCAGCCACCTCCGATGGACCTGTTGTCTTGGTCCGGAAGTTGGGAGAGACACTTAGTTCCTTTTAAAACATCCCTGTATATGATGTCATGGCACAAACAAAGTCAAATACCAAAACTGAGACTGTTTATTAAAAGGTAAACGAAACAGAGGAAGGGAGAAAAGGGAGAGAGAAAGAGAGGGAGAGGTAAAAAAATAGAGTAAGCGAGAGAGCAGGAAAGGAATTATATTACCACGGGAGGAGAGAGAGAGACATCCTTTTTGGCTTGCGTTTTCCTTTCTGTCTGAGGGTCCTGTGATGTTTCCAGTGTGTGTTGTCTCCAGCTGGGAGGAGACAGGGAGAAATGTCTTCCTCGGGCTTCAGCATGTAGTGTTTTTCAGTGGAGTTCTTTTCTTTCACAGTAGGCAAAACTCAGGGCTTTTATCCCCTGGCCCCTCACCAGTATACCTCCAGGGGGTCTTAATGCATGTTCCTGTGTGCGTGCAGGAGATGGCACCAGAGTGACCTCCTCCCGTCTTTGCCTCCCACCAGCTCACCACACCCACGCCTGGGTTTATCAGGCCAGGACGTGTTGCACATTCTAGGGAGCCTTTTCATCACATCCCACCGTGGAACAGCTACTGGCAGAGATGATCTTATCTTTGTTGAGACATTTCCCAGTTCTCGATATAATCACAAGGTGATTTGCATCTAGACACCTGTCATAACTACTTTTCTTGTGCCAGCTATCTAAACTAGCAAACATGCATGTGCAGACAGTATGGATACATCTATGATAGTGAATTAAGCAATCCAAGCCACTATATGGGTGAACAGGTAGATTCTGGGACTTCTCTGAGCCAAACCAGTCAAATCAGTGTGCTACAAATGATTCCCAGGCATGATTTGGGGGATCAGTATATGTCACAGATCATCCTTCCCATACATGTGGTTTGCAGGTAGGCAAACTATTTAGAAAGAACGAGACAGTTCCTTTGCAGAGACGCACACCGCTCAGTGCCTATTAACATCAATGCCCAGAACTGTTCCTAGGCTCATTTTATTTACTGCTGTAAACATAGCCTTTGAACACAGCATTTTCCTTGTGCTCTATGAGCATACTAGACATCTCCAGGGTTTCTTAATGCGTTTGCTCCTTAGTGTTTATGCCACTGAACTCTGGGAGACAAACTCCTTAACACCAATGTAGTATTAAGAATCAGGCATTTCTTTATAGTGGTGCACCCAGGTGCACAGGGATTTCTCTTACAAAGCAATGCACACCCCCAAAGATTTCTTATAGCTATTTATACACAAACTTTTACAAACTAACACCTATCTAATACAAGTATTTCTCCTATCTATTATATATACATGAGGCATGATTTAGGGAAATATTTCTGTGTCTGTGCTTGTGCAAGTGGTCTGGGGTCTCTCTAGCCCCCTCCTCATCTTATCTTTTATAGCATCAAGGATATTCTTGTTTTCCTTACTGCTTTTAGTTCTTGACAAATAAATCACACCACAAGCATGCTTTTTTCTCTATGCTTAGTTTACATATGCGAGCTCTCTAAATTGATTAGGAGGCTAAGGAAAAAGTTCTAAAAAACTCATGACAAAACCAATATGTCTTATGACAAAAACAATATATTCAAAACAAGTCATAAAATATGAAAAAAAACCCCAAACATCTCATGAATAATTGATATGATGAGAAACTCAAGGTCTCCAGGAAAATAAAGGAAAGAGAAAAAAATAGCTAAATTCTAGCTCACTGTTGATCTTAGAAGTGCAGACTGGCTCCAGGCCTGACCTTTGAGATACAGGCAGAAGGTAACATTTGCACTACTTTCTTGCTCCATCTCTTGCTGCAACTTTGCTGCACACTGAAGAGATACCTATGACCAGCTTTCATCTGTTGAAATAACTCTATTTAGTTTCTATTATGTACTTCAAGCTGCAAAGACAAGTTAGTGACTCTTCTTATACACACAGCTAACATTGTTCATTCACAGAAGGAATACTCATATGCCATGTGATTTGGGAGTGCCTTCCAAGGATTAAAATTCCTTGATACGCCCTGTAGCACAGGAAGACCTATATGAATGACCCATGTGGAACTAGAGTGTACTCTTGGAAGTGTCAGTCCCAATAAACAGCAAATTAGTATTGAATTAATTTGAAATAAAACTAAAGAAGAGATCTAAGAGCATGTACTACTTTTTTTTTTTTTTTTCTTCTCCCCAATTTGGAGATCTCTTTGTGTGACCATATTTAGAAAGAAATCAGAACTACAACAGATTAATAATTTTAAAGCCCATAGAAACTCATGAAAGGCAAATTATACTGCCTGCAAACGTTAAAATCATCTCCTTTTATTTTATATGAAAGCATGGGCATAAAAATGGAAATAATCCCCTCAGGACACAATCCAGGGAGAAACAACAACATGACCCTGAGTTATAAACAGGAAGAGATTTTCAGTGTACTGCAAGGGATTTAGTGAAGGGATCCCCATTAATGTTAATAGGAAGCAGAGGGATGAATCCCACGCACTGAAGTAGAAATATAGCCCTTCATTTCAAGTGTTCTGAAAACCAGGCAGCTTGCTTCTGCCTGTGCATCCAGCTGGAAGTAGGGATGAAAACAGTTAATTGCTTTCTGATGTTTGAGGTGAAATGAGGACACACTATAAGCCTAAGGCATCTGAAAATAATGCTTCTTTTAAGAAATCTGAGAGGTAAGTGCCTACTTCCCTGCACCGACTTGGGATCCCTCACTACATCCCTCTGGAGAAATCTAACATGAGCGTCATTTAGATTAGATGAGATTAACCTTAAACTTCATTGCCCATACAAACAAGATGATCTAACATATACATTAACTGTTCTTATCAAAGCATAAATGCTTCTCTCTGTAGGGCTTTTAAGCAAATTACAAGCCAAAATGAATATAAAATGTAAAATGAGCTATTCTACTGTAAAGATATTGTATTTTTTAATATAGTTTCTGAAGCTTTGTATGCTTTGTTATGTTTAGCAATGTAAACTATAAAATGTTCTGGTGTATTCTTCATTCATTACATATTATGAGTCAAAGTTTTTCTTTTTTTGTAACACAAAAGCTGAAACATTGAAGGGAGCACTGATCTCCTGAAGTAAGCAATAGACACCTCACTGTTTTGAAAGAAATTTGAATTTATTCACTTCCTTCTTGTGCATCTAAAAGTGAGGGTAGACAAACAATGCAAAATAGAAATTAAAACCAGTGGAGGAAATACTGGAACTGCATAACAATTGGAGATCTCACCCAGTGCTTAACCCTGAATGCACAGTTATAAAATGTAACACAAGCTCCAAGACTATTTTTTCTCCCTTGTGACTAGGGAGTACTACCTACTCCTACTGATATCAGTTGAGGAAAGGAAGCAGATTAAGTGCACCATTTATGCAAATTATTATGATTTACAAATTGGGATGTGTGTGAGCACCTGATAAACCGGTATGTGGGGCTGCCTTGACATGCTGGAGAAGTGGGCTGACAGGGGAACCTCACAAAGTTCAGCAAAGACAAGTGCAAAGTCCTGCACCAGTTTGCACAATACTAATGCATGCTAGGGACCTCCTGGTTGGAGAGAAATAGCTTTTCAGAGTAGGCCCAGTGGTCCTGGTAGGCACCAAGACAAACACAGATCAGCAATGTGCCCATAGATGAAGATCAACTGCGTCCCGGGTTGTATTAACAATATCTCATTCAGCAGATCAAGAGATGTTATTTTGCTTCCTGATCATCTATAGGGCCACTTTTGGAGCAATATGTCTAGCCTGGGCTCCTGTGTGCAAGCAAGTCCAGAGACAGGTTAGTGGGAAAGAGATGGAGTATATGCATAAAATATGAAGTTAAAGGAGCTGAGCTGAAAAAAAAAAACAAACGAGACCATTTTCCACCATTTAAAGAGGGGCTGCAGAGAAGATGGAGCCAGAGAGTTAGCAGGTACACTACAAAGAACAAAAGGCAACAGGCGTAAGTTGTTACAAAACTTCTGACTGAACACAATGGAAACAGCATTCACAATAACAACTATCAAATATTGGGATATCCTGTCAAGACATTTTGTGCAACCTCCACCCTTGCAGATTTTCAAACATATGTTGGCGAAGGCTTTGAGCAATTTGATCTCTCTTTAAAGTCAGCACTGTTTTGAGCAGGATGTGAACTAGAGATTTCCAGAGCTCTCTTCTAACCTAAATAACTCTCTGAATTTATGTGAGGTTTAAAATATTGCTCAATTCCATAAACAGTTCTGCAGAATTATTATAAAGGTGTAGCCAGAGCCAAGAGGGCACAAAAAGCCACTGTGTTTATGCATGGTTGAATTGGTTCAGAAAGGGGCTCAAATCCACATGCAGAGACCTCTCCTTAACTTTTAACTCATATTGCACTCATACTTCAGAATCATGTTACTAGTGCAAAGTAACATGTATGACAGCAGATTATCTTATTTTGAAAGTGGCCAGGAAAAAAAAAAAAAAAAAAAAAAAAAAGCTCTTTCAAATAGCATTTGGAAGGTTTTCTAAAGTGAAATTTCAGCATAAAGGAAAGTATTTGCTGTAATTTCTGTTCCTTGTTTCACTGGCCTTTTCCTGGTGAGGAATACAAAATGCAAGGTGGTGTAGGTTTCCCTCCTTGTATCCCTCTGTAATTAGTTCCAGGTGTGTCAGCAATGGGAAGCCCCATGCTGACATGGCTCAGCTGCATAACCTTATCTCAGACTAGTGAAGTAATTTCTCAGTTTGAGAAAGAACCTTGGAAAAATGCGTAGAACAGAGATAAGGAAGACAAAATTGCAAACACGTAAGAATTCTGAGACAGGATCATTAGTAGCTCAAGGACTGAAGAGGGAAAGGTCATGGAAGGGTATAAAAATATATAAAATCCTAAAAAGTAAAAACCAGAGGTTGATACCAGAAGGTCTTGTGTCTTCAGGTATTTCTGTAAGAGATTCTTTTAAGAATTCTGTGCCTACCAGAATGCTGTACAAGGTCAAAGGGGAGATTACACAAGGATGGAGAATCTTAATGACAATGGATCTCAAAGGACACGAAGCTTGGGTGATAAAGGGACTCCTCTTGGGAGCCTGCTCAGAACTTGGTAAATTTCAAAAGATGTGTAAATTTCAAAAAATGTGGTAAATTTCTTCTCTTGGTAAATTTTAAAAACTGTGGAAATTCCAGCAGGGATCTCCATGACACCTCAGTTACCACCAGAGACCACCAGAGAGATGCACTACACATGTGTAATAGATATGCTAATATGATTAGTTATGGGAAATCTAATGTATATGCGAGTGTTTAAGAAATAAAAATATGCTACTTTGTCTTGGCATGCAAGTTTGTAATAAAAAATATCTGCCTTATAAAACTTAAATCTGTGGAGTCTTAGAGGGTTTCCTTAAATAGGCGAATTTTAGGGTATCAAAGTGATAGTAAAGGATAGAATATGATGAAGCAGTTCCATCCCTCTCTTCCTGAATAACGCCTGCCTGGCCTGCAGCATTTCTTTGAGTACCTTATTGGGGTGGAGACCATAGCAAACCATTTGGCTTGTTAAGTACAAGCTATCTTTTATATCTAGGGGCTAAGACATAATTGTCTTAGATTCATTGTTTCATAGAATGGTTTATGTTGGAACAGATGTCAGAGATCATCTAGTTCCAATCCCTTTGCCATGAGCAGGGGCAATTTCCCGCAAGACCAGATTGCTCAGACCTCATCCAACCTGGCCTTGAACACCTCCAGGGAAGGGGTATCCATGACCTCCTTGGGCAACCTATTCCAGTGTCTCACCACCCCCACTGTAAAGAATTTCTTGCCATTTATAGCTGCATGTATCCTGCTTAGGGGATCTCTACACAGGGCTAAGCATACTGAATGAGTGGCCCAAAGAGACACTACCACAGGAATACAATTTTGAGTTTTGTATTTTTGCTTGGGTTTGTATTTTAGGGGTGGAAAAAAAAACTTTTAATCTGTCATCTTATTAGTCAGCTTGAGCCAAAAGCATGCAGGCTGTGTGCATAAAGCCCTTAGGAATATTTATGCTATTGTCACTGACAACTTTCTATGTGGTTATTCTGCCTGGGTATTTTGTAATTAGCATCGTTCCCAAATAAGCAATCGAAGATTAGCATTTCTTAAGGGTTTTCAATGCAGAGCCACTTTCCTTTTTACAAGCTTTGTGCACTCAGCCATGAAACAAAAAGTAGTAGCATGGTTTTAGGCAACTTATGCATGGTTGTTTTATGCACTTTTAAAATTATTGCACTTAAGCAAATTTCCTGCATTCAGATGATAGTAGTGGAACTCCTAGAACTTGAAAATACTGACAAGAAAGAAGTAATGTCGTTTTAAGTACCAGAGACAGAAAACCACACCACTATGTACTGCACACTATTAGGGACCACTGCGGTCTGCTAAGGGTATCATATCTTTCTCCAGAGAAACCACTGCATATATGCTACTAAGTCCCTCTTATGCAAGAAATATCTGATAGGTGTTTGTCATGGAGAAAGCAGCATTAGAAACAGACTCCTGGCTGTTGTCTCTTTTACTCTATCATTTTTACCTTTCCAGAATTTTGGTTTCTGTACACATTAAAATTGTTGGTGTTAATCAGCTAAGCATGGAGTTCTCCTGAAAAATTTGCTTCACAAAACTTGGACAGGTTAAGCAAAGTTTCTCTGACTTAATAAGAAATTCTCTTGGAAATGCTTCATTTCTTCAACATATCCTCCAATGGCCAAAATAATGGAGTCTTTACAATGGTCAAAATAATGGAGTCTTCACAAGAGATGGCCTGAGATTAATCACAGCTAAATTCTTGGTTGACTGATTGTGATGAAATGATTTAAAATGAATAATCAACATTAATTTTTGATATCCAGGCAGAGATTGTTAAAAACTATGAAAACTGTTTATTAACAATCAAATCTCACCAGAAAACTTATTTACAAGGTTCAAAACTGCACGGTTTGGAAATTTATACATACAGGGAACAGGCAAAACTGGAACACTTCAAAAGCAACTAGCATAAGCAAACATTTTTNGCATTCAGATGATAGTAGTGGAACTCCTAGAACTTGAAAATACTGACAAGAAAGAAGTAATGTCGTTTTAAGTACCAGAGACAGAAAACCACACCACTATGTACTGCACACTATTAGGGACCACTGCGGTCTGCTAAGGGTATCATATCTTTCTCCAGAGAAACCACTGCATATATGCTACTAAGTCCCTCTTATGCAAGAAATATCTGATAGGTGTTTGTCATGGAGAAAGCAGCATTAGAAACAGACTCCTGGCTGTTGTCTCTTTTACTCTATCATTTTTACCTTTCCAGAATTTTGGTTTCTGTACACATTAAAATTGTTGGTGTTAATCAGCTAAGCATGGAGTTCTCCTGAAAAATTTGCTTCACAAAACTTGGACAGGTTAAGCAAAGTTTCTCTGACTTAATAAGAAATTCTCTTGGAAATGCTTCATTTCTTCAACATATCCTCCAATGGCCAAAATAATGGAGTCTTTACAATGGTCAAAATAATGGAGTCTTCACAAGAGATGGCCTGAGATTAATCACAGCTAAATTCTTGGTTGACTGATTGTGATGAAATGATTTAAAATGAATAATCAACATTAATTTTTGATATCCAGGCAGAGATTGTTAAAAACTATGAAAACTGTTTATTAACAATCAAATCTCACCAGAAAACTTATTTACAAGGTTCAAAACTGCACAGTTTGGAAATTTATACATACAGGGAACAGGCAAAACTGGAACACTTCAAAAGCAACTAGCATAAGCAAACATTTTTACTGGAAGAGAAGGTTTGTGTGGTCATTTACACTGCTTGCAGTTAGTTATCCTGCTTAGCCACTGGATGGACACAGGAAGCTCCTTTCTGCTTATGGCAGAAGGCAATTAATGATTACAAGAGGCTTGAAGTATTTACTCACAAAAATGTCATGGGACAATACCCAGAGCACGTGGTGGGGTTGCTGCTGGGCCAAAATCCATTAGTGGCTTTGGAGTTTCCTCAGGCTTCTGGGTGCTGGACGATCTCTGACCTGGTCCTGGCTCTCTTGGCAGCAGGCTTTCAGGTGTAGGCAGGATGTCTTGCGATGTGCAGTCTCAGCACAGTGTCACACTGGCTGTGCAGGCCGAATGCGTGGAGGCATCAGAGCCTGATCCTGCTCGCTGGGGTCCCACCCAGCTCAGGATCAATGAGGCAGTACGCAGGCTGGGATACAATAGCAGAGAGCACCCTTGTGCTAGCTGTTCATCCCTTTATATCCATTCAGCCTGAAACTAATGGGCCTTTGGAAATAGATTAGCCTATCAGGATGGCAGTTTGCCCAGTTTGCCCAGTTTGCCCATATTAGGTGAAGTTGGGGCTTTTGTCCCCTTTCCTGTGGCCACCACCCCCAGCACAGAAGGAGGGGGAGCAGGGGAGCATGCCTGGGCAAACCAGGACATGTACAAGCCCACTTGACCTATTTAGGCCTACCATGACACTGATGTCCTGGGTTTGGCTAGGATTGGGTTTGGTTTTATTTGCTTGTTTATTTGTTTTTCACAAGACGCTGGGAGGGAGAACAACCAAGATAGGTAGCTGAACCACTCAATGGAATATTCAATACCATGCTGATGTCATGCTCAACGTATAAGAGGAGAGATGACCAGGGCATGTGTGGATGTTTCAAGTGGGTGGTTGCAGTGAGACAGGACAGAATTAGGTGAATGGGGCTGTTCTGTCCCATGCTGTCTTGGCCATCATGGTCAGTGCTGCATTTTGTACTACTCACTGCGTATACTTGTTCGTTAGTATTATTGTTCTTCCTGATTGTTTTTTCCTCTCTTTGAGGTGTTCTATTAAACTCTCATTATCAACCCACAGAGTTTTGCTTTTTTTCTCCCAATTCTCCTTCCCAATTCTCCAGCAAGGGGTTGGGGGCAGTTGTGTGAACAGCTGGGAGTGAGGTTTGGCAGTTATCTGGGCCTGAACCACAACAACCAAGCAGCTGGGACTCTCACTTATTGGAGGGAGACACATTTGCAAGACAGCAGATGATACTCATGAAATCATCACAGGCTCAGCAAGCCCTAGAGGGTACAGAGTTGTTCTGGTTCCAAATCTCCTCAAAAAGGCTGCACTTCTACATCCACAAGCCATAGTTGTTATCATACTTACCATACACCTAATATTTCCCTGATTTTCTGCAGCACTGTGTTGCTCAAGATAAAATCCCAG
Organism: Ramphastos sulfuratus; assembly: GCA_013399055.1. NCBI lineage: Eukaryota > Metazoa > Chordata > Aves > Piciformes > Ramphastidae > Ramphastos > Ramphastos sulfuratus. The sequence continues at coordinate 19,317 of WBNM01008856.1, read as the reverse complement.
CTGAATTTGTCAAGTTGGTTTCTTAGCAGTGTCTTATAGAGGTAAGTAGCATCACTGTTCTGAAAATGCGAAGGGAGGAAACTGAGTAATTAAGGACGCTTGTAAAACCCTGTCAAGCTGCAGAATGGTCTATTTATTTTCCTATTGATCTTGCCTTTCTTTGAGAAATAATGACTGTCTCATCACATTCCTCAAACTGCCCTTGTCACACTCTGCCTTAACCTTTGTAACGCTAAAAATCTCACATTTGCAACTCTGTAGATTGTCTTTTACTCTGTAATCTTTCACCTAAACCTCTATGATCATATTTGTCCTGCACTGTTCTCCTAACTGTCATCCTTGTGCTGTTATTCTCATGCCCTTCCACCTCTAAACTCAGATATCAGATTTATGATAGGAGATGATTGCCTCATCATGACAATTGCCCCTTCTAACCTGCTCTTCCCTATATAGTGTTGTTTAAATTTTAGTTTAGGTATATATCTGACAAGTATTATAGTATACATGGTCAGTGCTTAGCCAATGACTTCCCCTTCTGTGATGTCCCAGAAATAACCCTGAAATAGGCTACTAAATAAAAGCTTGCTTTAAGTTTGTGGTATGTGATGCTTGTGGTTTTAATTTTTAAGGAAGTTACAGGATATGCTGAAACATTTGAGAGAGGAATGATGTTTTTCCATGCATTTGCTAGTTCAACACCAAATGTCATGGGCTTTTTATGTATGTCACCATAATCCTCTGTCATCCCAGCACTGATGCACCAATTTAAGCATCATTGACCATCTACTTATCTATTCACCTTAGGTTAAAAGTAATATTTCACTTTTGTATCCTTGGGTTTATAAATACTGAAAAACTTCAGCGTTTAAAATCTGAAATTCTTTCTGCAGAAATAACTTTTAGCATACATAGTAACTTACTGTTACCTCTTTCCTGGCTGTGAGGAGTCTGGCAACTGAGATGTAGCTGTCTCTGCTGTAAGAAACCACTGTGCAGACAAATCTCTGCTCTCCCAGAACAGCTGTACTCCATCCAGGGTACTTACTTCTACTATATAGCTTGTGAACCTTGCTGAGGACGTTTCGTCAAAGTAGATAAATCAAAAGCAGATTGAATAAGTGAGCTAACTTGATTACTTACAGTCCTTAAAAATGTTCTAGGCCAAGCAATGACATGAACAATATCAGTGATCAGCACAGCACTGCAGCATATGAAGCCCTTCCTCTGGGATACTGAGTCTTGAGTGAAATACATTTGCAGGAAGACTGTGTCTTGCAGACATTAAGATGTGGAGAAGAACCTGATGCAGACATAAACAAGTCTCATTAGGAGTCACAGAGGAAGAGAGATTGGAAAGCCTGTCTACCATTTCCCTAGGTCAGACCAACTGGGATATTGTAAATTTTCACAAGTACATATTTAACACCGTAAATCAAGCTTTCATCCATTAGTTCTTTCTAAACATTTTTTTTTTTTAATGATTTGTAAAGGAATTACTTCATTTCACCTCAGTAGAACAAGAAGAATAGGGAGAGAGGAATCTGAGTATCTATAGACTCTGTTTTTCATTTGAAAAGTGAGGTCACTGTTATGGGGGGGTAATTAAGTGATGTGAGATATTATTTTCAAAAATGAGTTTTGTTTATTAATTTTTGGCATTCAAAACTTTTACCACCCTGACCGCTAATTTTAATAATAATTAGGTTTTTCTGCAACAGTCATGGAAACTTTATACAAAGGAATAACTAGATCTAGAAATAACTAGCAAAAAATATAAACATTAATTAATCTGGAAGAGGAGGTTCTTGCGGTCAATGCACTGCTTGCCCACTAGATGGACTCAGGAAGCTCCTTTCTGCTTATGGCAGAAGGCAATGGTGAATTACAAGAGGCTTTAAGTATTTACTCACAAAATATCTCCCAACTTGCATGGCTAGCTACAGCTTCAGACAGTACCCAGGGAATTCTGTTATTGTCTTATCAGCTGCTGAGGCTTCTGATTCTTCCTAGCCTTCACAGACTACTGGGGGAAGGAGGCAGGCAATCTCTGACCTGGTCCTGACCTCTCTGGATGATCTGTGTTTCCCTTCCAGGGCTCCTCGTCTTGGCAGGTGTAGGCAGGATGTCTTGCAGTATGCAGTCTTGGCACAATGTCACACTGGCTATGCAGGCTGATGGAGACATTTAGAGCCTGTTCCTGGTAAAGTCAAGGCAGGCAGTTTCCAGGTAGTTCAGGATACAAGAAGGCAGTGAGCAATGGCAGCAGGCAGTAGCAAGCAGCAAGCAGCAAGCAAGAATGAATACAACGGCAGAGCACGTTGTGTTACCTGCTTATCTCTTTTATCAATACAGCCAGAGACAAATGGGCCTTTGGACACAGAATAGCCAATCAGGATGGCAGTTAGCCAAGCCTGACCATATTAGGTGAAGCCATAGGCTTGCTTTATCCAAATTTGGGAAAAACATAGGTCTTGCACAAGACATACACAAGCTGAGCATATGTACGTTGTTTACAACAGGAGCAAAACAAGTCTGGGCAGGACAGAGTCCTTAGACTCAGTGGTTCCAAGTTCTTTGTCCTCTTTCCTGCAGCTGCTTCTCCCCATAGCAGTACGAGGGAGAGCAGGAAAACATGTCAGGACAAGCTAGGACATGTATAAGCCTGTTTTGGCCTATTCAAGCCTGCCGCAACAGTCACATAGATGGATTAAATATGCTTGGCTATCGACATTTTAGATGACCTCAAGCTATGGCCCGATGCTAGACAGGAGGAGGTTCTAAAAAAAAAAGAATAAAGAAGTATTCAAATCTCAATATAAAGTAAATAATCCTCCCCCTTGAAATGCTAATACTAATACTAATTAAGCCAAACCAAACAAAATTCTTTGATTTATGTTGGAATAAATGATTCCGATTGACTTGCAATTATTTTTTTCTGTGCAACTTGAAGAGAGGGGAGTGTATATCTAAATAGAACTTAAAAGACTAAATGAATATTTATCTTCCTTGAGTCTCAGATTCTTTTTAACTTGTTACTCAGTTACCAGAACAAGATGCTTATTATTTGTCCAGTTAAATTTCTTAGTAGAAGAAATTTTCCCGAGAAAAGAAATCTAACTCAAAGTGGTCAACTCTTCCTCTAAAATTATATCCATGGTGAAAAGAATTTGTACCAAAAATCATGTTTGCTTTCCTGATTTTTTTTTTCATTCATTAATGCCTTACTTTTGTAACAGCCATCCTGGATCAAGACAGCTACACTACCACTGCCAAGCTTTTTTGCCTACATAATGAGCCAGAATAAACCCAAAACTCCTTCTTTCTCTTTGTATGTACACATATATTAAATAACAGATGCCCTCTTGCGACATGTAGAACTATCAATCACCACACAAAATGGACCACATTCTCTGATCTGATATCATCGTTTTGCACTACATTACAAACATAATCCAGATCTAAAGCCTTGTTAGCTGACACACTGAGGATTATCTCATTGCAAAGCTAATCCTGTTGAGCACAGATCAAGTCTAGACTTCTGGGATTTTTTTCCTTTCCCATAAATATGACAATGAAACAGGGATGTTGCTAAACAAGAAGAAAAAATAATTATCACCTTACCATGTCATGCCAGGCAAACCTGTATGGTGGTTTGTAACATGTCTGTAACAGGATTGACAGAAAAACTTCCCCCAAATCTACCAATGTGTTTACAACAAGGTGGAGAATATTGAGTTGATAACATAAGCCTTCTCAAATGACTATTTTTCATTGTTCGAGAATATAATTTTTAACTTGATTCTAGACCTTGACTGAGTCCCCATAGCCAGTCCACAAAGTATCTGTATGGTACTACTTACACTAAAACTGCAGTCTACAGAAAGGGCTTCAGATTTCAGATGCTCTAAATGGTTTTGTATGTGTAACCTATAAGCAATAAGTGTCATGGGTTACTCAGAGACAAAACAGAGACCTATCAAAAAGCCCATGTAGTCAACAGTCTCTACAACATTTTGCTAGCTAGTTCAGGGCAATGTACCAGAAATCAAAAATGGCAGCCAAAAATTATTTGGCAAAATGTATGAATTAAGAAGCAGGGGGAAAGAAAAGGTTAAAAGACATTCCCCAAAACCAAAGGCAGTGTTCTTGTACCCAGTCAGAAGACAACCAACCCTGAAAAGAGTCCAGGTGGTGTAGCACTGCCTCAAATCCTGGGTTGCAAATTAATTTGAATTTTCTCTTTAGAGATGGATGAACTTGTGAATAGGAATCACAATGGTGTTGCAAGAGTGTGTGGACTCTGTGTGAGCTCAAGAAAGTCACCCAGTCTGTCTGTTGTCCAGTACTTTTATCTGTAACACAGCAAGGGTAATCTTTTGTTTCTCACATCCTGTGAGCATGTATTGTTATATTTTCTAAAAGCATCCTAACTGGGAGCTGCACTGAAGATAAGATCATTTTGATTCTATTTATTGGCATCCAAATAAAAGCAATAACAGCAACTGACTGGACACCCTGGGGTAGTGTAAAGCAGATAAGGAGAGGCTGATGAAACCATTTTTCAATTTAAACTGTAATATGATCTCACCATAAACTGATACATCAGTTCTCCCTAGTATGGAAGAAGAAAAACATAATCTGAAAGATATGCACAATCCAAGAGATCCTTTCAGGCTAAGGACTTCAGCAGTATGGGGGATTTTGGGGATTTCAAATGGAACTGTAATTTACAGAGAACAGCTGACGTATGCCTGTGGCCTCCTTGACTAAAGGGAAAACCATATCAACCTTTCTAAGATTTCTTCATATGATGTTGTTCTCTTAAAATACAATGGAATAACGTTCACATGCATCTTCGCTTCAGCTAAGGTTAAGCAAAGCTTTGTGTTCAATGACCACATGCCTACCACCTGAACACTAATGTCTGATCTGGGCACATACCATTGCTGATATCATTCTCCTATTTGAGGAGATAATAAAAGCAGTGTGCACAGGTGTTGCTGCTTAGATAGTCCACGTAAAGAGAGCAGCAGTGCTCCTGGACATGTAGTATCTGAACACTCCTGTCAATGGGCCCTTCATCAAAGGGAAATGTGCAGAGCCCTGC
>WBNM01008856.1:2561-14175 GCA_013399055.1 Ramphastos sulfuratus | reverse complement strand
AAAAAAAAAAAAAAAAAAAGTAAGCAATCTGCTTGTTGTGTGAAAATCAGGAACATTCCCTGTTGTAAGGGTGTTGTGGAGGCAGAGAATTAATGTGGCCGAGTCAGGAATTACAAAAATAGAATTATTTTATTTTCCTGAAATCCCTGCCCCCAAACTATATACAAAAGTAGTTTTAGATTCCTTTACAGGTTCTAATTCAATCGGAAATTCTTCAACAGCATGTTACGGACAAATTTAGAGATTTAGGAAGTCAGGAAATGGAAAAGGCCAAGCTATAAACACAGCTTTACCCCACTATCAATCAGGCTGAGCAGAGAATTAAGGGGCCAGCAGGCTTTACTCACGAAGGTGGGATAGGTATTCAGTGATGATCTCTTGCTGGATTTCTCTGTGGCTCGGCTGCCTTCTGACACTGCAAGCAATACCCAATAGTCTGGATCAATGCGGCAGAATTCCAAGGCAGGTGGAAAAGCCACCAAAGTCAGAAGTGTCTCGAAACACAACTGCCACAAGACAGGGATTTGTGGAAGTGATGCTGCCTCGGTAGCGGCAGAAGAGAGCCAAACTGCTCAGGTCCCCTCAGTTCAGAATAGCAGCCAGGAAGTCGGCTGCAGTATGGTCCAAGAGCAGCTGGATCTGGGTGCCGCTGACAGCTCTCTCAAATGGACCCCAGGGCTTGCCGAGCTTGCAAATTTGCACAGAGCAGTGCGAAGTGGGGAGAAGTGTCCAAAGATATGGACGGTGCAAAACTGAGAGCCGTGTGAAAAGGTAGGAGCCATCCAAAAACAAGGATGGTCCAAAAACAGGAACTCTTTCAAGGTGGGGGACTCTCAAGGCGGGAACCTCACACCTTCTCCCTTGCTCTATCTATGCTTTTTCTAGACAAAGTGTCCATTTGCCAATTTATACTGGGCACAAAGACCCAGCCAACTACCAGCCCAATTCCCAGCACAGGCTGCCACACGGGTCAGCAGACGTGTGGGGAAAGGTGCCTTTTGCTCTTCCCCCCTCAAGCCTGCAGGGCAGGGTGGGGAAAGCAGTTTTCACATCTTCTCCTCCCCATTCAAAGTCACTTGGAGGGGAGAAGGAAGGACTTTGGAGTGCTCCGGAACAAAGGGTGATTTAATTCATTAAACGAATTTTTAAGCATTAAAACTATGGACTCCCCCCCCCGCCCCAGTTTCTCATGTAACTACAGATGAAAGTAATTGAACTGAAAAGTAGTTTTAAGTAAAGTTGAAAATATCTGGGCCTATATTTTCAGGGAGGCCGTGGCAATATGTCTGAGCTCCTCTATGCATAACAGCACATGGCTGAATTAAAAAAGAAGGGGAATTGTCATATAAAACCCAAATGCTACATGATCTGTGTTGACAGTCAAATTCCAGCTACCTTCTCAAATGTGATTTTGTGCTTTCACCAAGAGCATGTTTAGGAAAGCTCAGTGCAGCACACATTGCAAAATCTGTGCTGATGCTGGATCACTCTGGTTGCCACAGAGATGATTGTTTTGTTCTTTTTCCTCTTGTAGGAGGACTTTTCTGCTCTGTGCTACCACTTAATTTTATTTAGATATTTAACAGCTCCGTAAGGTCAAATGTAACTCCTGTTACATTTGAAGGATTTCTGTTCATGTGCTTGTTTCCTAGAGAGGTGTTTGTGAGTTAAACAGTGGACTGAAAAATCCTTTTTGCTTCTTATTAGTGGAAGAGTGATCTTGGTAGTTTGTTCCTTGTTTTCACTTCAATAAGCACCTATTATCAGATAAAACGGGAAGATTAATGAGAAATGTAGTTTGCTTGATAGACATTCAGTTTTGACAAATAAGAAAAAAAATCAGTATCTTGTTTTTATATTTCTGAAACTAAGACTCAGGTTCCACTAGCTTAGTGTAGAGTATCTGAATACCCCTTGAATATCCCTCTTCGGCGTCACTGTAGGGCAGCTTGGGATCTGTCTCCCAGCTCTGCGTAAATAGTTCAGCTATCCTAAGACAGATCAAATGGCATTAGACACAGAATATGCATCCCATCTTCAATGTTTTGCTTTCAAGGTTTGGGACTTTGATGCCAAACAAAAAAATAAGGGAAATGTGGTTTCAGTATCTCTTCTCCCTTCCTTGACAGCACGTGAATCCAGTTCAGAGTAAAGGCACGGGTCAGAGACATGAGAGATCTAGATTCAAATTCCCACTCCACTTGATTCAAAGCAGGGACTGCAGTCCTCCCCAAAGACAGCTACACTATCTGGTAAATGCAGAGTATCTCCTTTATATACAGTATGTAAAATGAATATTCATACAAACAGAGATTCAAACTTATATTGTGCAGCAAGGTCCTTAATTAAATTATCACCAAGATTTTCTTTCTAGCTTGAAGTATATTTATCAATGTGAAGAGCTGTAAGGGAAGAGTGTTACCCAACAAGCGTTTACACATTTTTTTAAATGCTTCATTTTAATGGACAAATGAGAAATTCGATGAGTTGTAACCTTAGATATTACTGTTCTCTCGGCTTTATTGTGGTCTGCTAAGGAAAAGACAGTAGCACTGGATGACTATGGAAAAGTCCAGCACGTAATATAGGCATTTAACAGACCTCCAGGCACTGTTGTGTCAGGAGCTGGCTGCTCCTCACAGGACTCAGGGAAGCCCAAGGGAATGGGGAGGCATTGCCTTTCTTACTGTAAGTGACACAAATGGTTCTAAGAGCAGTAGAAAATACTGCTATCATCTTCTGAGCCCCTACTTTCTAAATAATTGCAAATTCCTTAATTTGGGCCTAGATTTAAAGTTTGGCTTTGCTTCCTTCTTCCTGCACAAATGTATGGCACCACGTATGGATGAACTGCCTGCCACATCAGCTGAGAACAACCTGTTACATACATCCAGCCCCATCCATTCCATCGTCATTGCCTGTGATGGTGCTGTGACTCCTGGACTGTGCACTTCTCAGTGTAGTCAAGTACAGGCACATCCAGCTAACACTGAATTAAATCTAAGTTTTGGAGACGTACATATACATGAAAGTAAAATTACATTAAAAAAAAAAAAAATCATTCTGCATAGGAATGCCGTAGGAAAATGCTAATGTGTGTTAAAATCAAACTACTTTCCTGGTTTTCCTCTTTGCTCCTCCATAAGTGGGGATGGTATTTACAGCTTCTCAGATAAGGAAAATCATGTCATTAGTTCATTGTGTAGAATATGTTAAATTTGAACAAATGTCCTCATCTTTACAAGCAATAGAGAAAATTACTTATCTTTATCGCTTCTGTTTTTAAAAGCTCTTTTTATCAGCTGAAAGAAATATCCATACGCTATGCATTTTTTTTTCTCCTGATATTAGTTGTCTGGCAAATAACAACTGCTCATTGATGGCCAGATTTAGATGTAGAAGAAATCTTTATTTAGACATAAGGAAGCCTTGAAGTAGGAGGAAAGTTGATAACTATCCAAATACCAAATATCAAAAGATGAGTTGCCAGCAGATTCAGAAAGATGATTCTGTTGCTTTACTCTGCTCTGGTGAGACCTCACCTGGACTACTGCATCCAGGTCTGGAGCTCTCAGTAGAGGAAGGACATGGACCTGATGGAGAGTGCCAGAGGAGGGCCACAAAAATTATTAGAGTGTTGGAGCACCTCTGCTATGAAGACAGGCTGAGGGACCTTAAGTTGCTCAGCCCAGAGAAGAGAAGCTCCAAGGGAAACTTGCAAGCGACCTTCCAGTACCTGAAGGAGGCCTACAAGACGGATGGAGAGAGACTGCTTACAAAGGCCTGTAGTGATAGGACAAGGGGCAATGGCTTCAAACTAGAGAAACTGGCAGAGGGAAGATTTAGACTAGATGTTAGGAGGAAGTTCTTTCCAGTGAGAGTGATGAGGCACTGGAACAGGTTGCCCAGGGAGGTTGTGGCTGCTCCCTTCCTGGAGGAGTTCAAGGCCAGGTTGGACGAGGCCTTGAGTGACCTGTACTAGTGGGAGGCATCCCTGCCTATGGGAGGGGGTTGTAACTAGATGATCCTTGAGGTCCCTTCCAACCTTACTATTCTGTGATTCTATGATTCTATAAGAGTAAATTTAGATTGGATGGTGGGAGCAGGTTCTTTGCCATGAGGGTAGTGGAACACTGGAACAGGTTGCCCAGTGATGTAGCTGGGGCCCTATCTCTGGAGATACTCAACGTAAGACTCAACAGGGCTCTGGGCAGCTTGGTCTAGCTGGGGATGTCCCTACTGACTGTAGGTGGAGTTGGACTAGATGACCTTTGGAGGTCCCTTCCAACCCAGATTGCTATATGATTGTGTGATACTTTAGTTAAATAGATGACTTCTGAAATAACACACATCCAATATATGTCAGTGGGAATTCAGTAGATTGAAAAATGTGTCCAGTAATAAGCTGCTTCTACAAAGTGAAGAGCAATCTTGCAGGGAGAAATTGCAGAACTGAAACAAATAGTAAGCTGCATCTAATCACATTTCTCTACCCCTCTGGAAAATAGCAGCAGATAACTACAGAAAAAAAAACACAAAAGGTTGTGTAACCTAATTAGAAAGTATTTCAACTCAAAGTAGGAAATTTCCATTTATTAAATATTTTTTTAAAAAATTAAAAAAAAAAAAAAAAAAAAAGAAAGAAAAGGAAAGGACTAAGCAGCACAATCACTTGGATCTTTCTAATCAGTCTCCAGCTTCATGGTGCCAATTCTGTGATGTTAGCTGCAATCTGCCACTGACAGATGTATTCAGGTTTGGAAGCTGTTACTTAACCTAAAGGCAGTGACAATGTTTGGATAATTCTAATGTTATTCTGAGAGGATTAGGATACAAACCCAAATTTAAACTCTCTCCTCCAATCTATATTTGAAGATGATGTACATTTGCAGGGGACTGGCTGTCACAAAACTAATTTGGCCTGTGGTTTTTATTTGAACGCATGTGGTTTTTCAAAAGGAAGTGGATTGTAGGCAGAGATGAAAGCAATTCAGTGCCTCTAATCTCTGAGATTGTCACTTCCTAATGAGATCACCTTCACTGTGCATTTTCCTTTTCTAACACCACTCTGCGGAAATTTAGAGAACTACAAACACTCTTATTTTCAGAGTTGTTTTTTTATTTTAATAGACTAGATACATGTTCATTTATTTTTCTTCAATATATAATGCATGTCATTGAAACAATTTTGGGCTTTGCCATTTTCAGGGTATTGTAATTTCCTGACAACTGAAGCAAACGGTATTTTCTAAAGACGGACACAAATGATACCGCTAAAAAAGCCTTCTCAAATTCACAACACAAAATGTGTCTAGAAGCTTTTTGAACTATTTTTATTGTCTCCAAAGAAAAATAAAAATGCAAGTAAGTCGTACTTTAAGTTGTAAGAGCATCACTACTTTTCAGAGGTCAAATGTAAAAGCTAGGCTTATATTTTCATACACAGTACATAAAGAAATTTTTAAACACTGAAAACAGTTAATCTGAGATAAATTTTTTCCACATCAGAAATATCAAAAATCCTATTGCTACTCTTATTAGAGATAAGACAAAATTGTCAGTTTCTAATTAATCTTCTGTTTGTTAGTACCATTTAATAAAAAACCTCACACTAAGATCCACCTTTCAAGAGACAAACTGAGGAGTGAAATATCACCTGTGTTGCTATATTGGCATTTCAGTTTATATCCTAATTGTTAATTGTTTGATTTCTTACATCTAGTAAATGTCTCATGATAGCTCCATGCATCTAATATTCCCATATCCTTAAGTGGGAGGGGGAAATGTACTTATTAAAAGAAGATCAGGGAACAAGAGAGATGGTATTAAACCTCTTTGATGGAATTCCTTAACCCTAGTGATCTGACTTGTAGAAATAGATATTTGTTACATATAGACAGCACACAAAAAGTGTTAAATGAGACCATGCATTTCCACACCTCCATAACTTTTGTGAACAAAAGGTTTAGAACATAAGGAGCTTGCTAGTATGATAGCTTTTCCCGGTATGATGGTTATAGACTAGTGCAGTTCTTCTTTTTGTTTTGTTGTTAAGTTACTAATTTTACAAATAAAACAAAGAAAGAGCATTTATCACAAGCATTTGCAATAAACCACAGATTTACTAAAAAGAAAGGTATTAGCAAATAGCATCTAAAGTACATTCTGTGCCTCCAAGCCAAATAATCACTAGGCACCATTAGACAGAAAAAAAAAAACCAAAACCCTAAAGATATGCTGAAGGGTTTGTAGAAATGCAAGTAACAGCTTGAGTGTAAGGAGCTGGTTAGTATTTACGGAGTTTTGAAAATGCTCTGATTTTACTGCTCCATGTTCTGTCTTGAAATGTTATTTCTGTACGTTAGGCATAAATACTGATTATATAGGTCCACTGAGGACTGTAAATGCAAAACACCAGACTAGAAGCATGAGAGGATTTGGGGCTTAGTGTTACATGTTCTAAAGTGAATTTATGAGAACAGCTACTTTTTTTACTTCCCCAGCACTCTCTCTTTATTTCCAGGTGAAATAAACAGGGTGTTTTTTATATCTCATTGTAAGACTGGTTTCATAGCTTTTGAATTACTTGTCCTTGGAGCTTTCTGCAACTTGAAAATAATAATTCACATTAATTTTTTTTTATATTGCCTCTCTACAATGCTCTTGTGTCTATCCAGACTTCATGCCTTATACCAGGGAAAAACAATGGAAGACATGAATGTGAAAATAACAGTTTTTAAAAAATAACCTATATTTTCCTCATTTTATTTTTTCAAGTTGCTACATTTCCAGGTTTGATATTTTCAAGTTTCCCTCTGCAACAACAAAAATTAAAATGTGAGAACCAAGATTCTAGGGCTTTAAGGCAAAGATCAAGTGTCAAGAAAGCTGGCAATTTTGCTTACAAGGACACAAGGGTGATTTCACATGGAAGACCTTTAGCTTTGTGCAGATGACCTCTGAATTTCCAAGGAACTTTTCAAGCCCACTAAACTTTGATAAGAGTCTTGTTCAGACAGAAAACTTTACTGATAGTTTCCAGAATCAGATTTATACTGTCAGTCTGAGTTTGCAGACACCTGCAGGAAGAATATTTTTCCTAGTATACTGGAAAATTGCGAGCCTGGAACACTTATTAAATTTCATTGTTGAAATGATGACTTTTAGAAGGTTTACTTTTAAACTGTTTAGCTCATCTCTTGTAAATTTTGGGTTATGGCACTGCCTGTAAAGAAAATCTACACTTGCAAAGAAGTCCAGTTGTCACAGGAAGAGTTAATAAAATTAAAGGTGGTTTCATAGTAAGAATGTATTAATTGTTAGGTTCTGTAATAAAAGGTTGTCTGCAAACCCACAAAGGAGCACAGCTGGGAAGGCGAAATAACACCCTGTTCCAGCAGCTTCCAGGCTCCTCTCAGGAGACATTATCCCATCTCCACAAATTCAGAGGAGCACAGAGGCACAAAGGCAGGTAGAAACTAAAATTTAGGACTCGAGAGGAATGGACACTGTCCAAACCCTTCCCTGGGCTGCCCCAGGAGGCTCTCAGCACCACACCCAGAAATAAAACCCATCAAGCTGGAGTCAACTTGATCAAGGCATCTTTTGGACTGAAGGAGGTTGCTGTCTAGGGGTGTGGAACACATTTTGGGATTGCACAAAACTGATGGAATATTTAGGGAAGAAACCAAAAGGGAATTTGGAAAGGAACAGGTGTGGAAAAGTATCAGGGTAAAAGAAAAAGAAGGCTGGTCACTTGTAAGTAGTTGATTAGTTGGTAATCTTGTCTGGCCATGCCCTCTGTGTGTATGGGGGTCTGAGCTTAGCAGCTGTAGTGAGTGTGGGTCTGCAATCTCTAGAGGTGAGTCTCATGTCTCTGTATATGTGCCTAAGTGTCTGCACCAGCAACTGGAGTGTTGTGTGGCTTTGTGGAGTTCTATATCCAAGAACTGGGAAGACTGGGATCCAGGGGCAGCTACTGGGCAAACTGCATGTCTGAGCCCAGAAAATAGTTTTACCATGGTTTATGCCTAGTCAGCACCACAAAGCTGCTCACTCATGCACACACCCCTCACCCTTTCCACCCCCATCTTCTGGTGGGATGTGAAGCAGAATCAGGAGAGAAAAGTAAAATGCCTTGGACTGAGATAAGAAGAGTTGAATGGAACTGAAGAGAAGAAACAGCTCTAATAACAGTAGCATTAATGAAATTGTATACAAAATTAGTGATGTAAAACACAACCGCTAAGAACCCAGAACTTGCTGAAACTGTTGAATGACACCACGTCTCCCCTGGCCAGATCCCCCTTACAGTCGGTATGGTATCAAATGTCCCACTGGCTAGTTCCCTTCTGCTATCCTGGCTGTGGCCTCAATCAGCTTCTTGTGAAAATTAACCCTACCCTAGCCAAACCTAGGACAAATTTGTGATGTGTGTATATAAACATACATATATATTTACATACACACTTATAATTATATATATATGTGTGCGTTTGTGTGTGTGTGTACAATAATGGATCTCCACTCTGCTCAGACAGAGATAGAGGCAGGATGCTGGTGTTTGTTACGAATTATGATGCAAAATTAATAATCAATATTAATTTTGATATCCAGGCAGAGATTGTTAATAACTATGAAAATTGTTTATTAACATTAAATCTTGCCAGAAAACTTACTTCAAAGGTTCGAAATGCACGGTTTGGAAATTTATACATACAGGGAACAGGCAAAACTGAAACATTTAAAGAGGTAACTAGCATAAGCAAACATTTTGGCTGGAAGAGAAGGTTTTAGCAGTCACTTATACCGCTTGGGGTTAGTTATCCTGCTTAGCCACTAGATGGACGCAGGAAGCTCCTTTCTGCTTATGGTAGAAGGTAATTAATGATTACAAGAGGCTTGAAGTATTTACTCACAAAATATTATCTGACAGTGCCTAAAGCACGTGGTGGGGTTGCTGTTGGTGGTCTCAAAGCTGTTAGAGGCTTTGGAGTTTCTCCAGGCTTCTGGGTGCCGGAGAAAGGAGGCAGACAATCTCTGACCTGGTCCTGACTCTCTGGATGATCTGTGTTATCTCCAGGACTTCTTGTCTTGGCAGGAGGCTTTCAGGTGCCGGCAGGATGTCTTGCAGTGTGCAGTCTTGGCACAGTGTCACACTGGCTTTGCAGGCCGAATGGGTGAAGGTATTTAGAGCCTGATCCTGTTCACTGGAGTTCCACACAGCTCAGGATATAAGGCAATAAGCAAGCATGGATGCAATGGCAGAGAGCAGATACAATGGCAGAGCACACATATAGTGGCAGAGCACACCTTGTGCTCCCTGCTCATCTGCTTTTATCCATACAGCCTGAGACTAATGGGCCTTTGGACACAGAATAACCAATCAGAATGGCAGTTAGCCAAGCCTGACCATATTAGGTGAAGTCACAGGCTCACTTTACCCAAATTTGGGCAGAACACAGCCTTGCACAAGGCAACCGTGTGCGTTTTGTTTACCACAGGGTTCAAAACAAGTCTGGGCAGGCCACAGTCCTCAGTCTCAGTGGCCCCAGATTCTTTTGTTTTCTTTCCCACAGTTGCTTCTCCCCAAAACAGAAGAAGGAAGAGCAGAAAAACATGTCTGGGCAAACCAGGACATGTATAAGCCTATTTTGGCCTGCTTAGGCCTACCACAACAGTGCTGTCTGTGCTCATGTGAGTCTCCTGTGTGTCTATTTGTGAGCTATGTGGCCAGCCATTTATATACACATATGTATAGTGGTGCCTGCATCTGCACTATGTGCGTGTGTCTATTGGGAATGCATCTTCAGCCTCACTACTGCTTAGATGTAGGGGCGTGGAGCTGCTGTATCCTTACTTATCTCAGGCAATCAGATCCAGTGTGTTATGTTTTCCTCCCAAATGTACGTACCACTGCTTACAGGTAGAAAAATCAGGCCCATTTTCCCTTCATTATTAAACAGAGAAATATTAGATTAATTAAAACCAGACACTAAATCTTAGCTTTCAGTTGTTCTTTAAGATGTCCAATAAGATTGTTGCCTGATTATTCCCAGATGAAATGCTTAAAGTTCAAATGTGAAAATTAAATGTGATACCATTAAATGGAAATTAATTGCAAGGTTCCAGAAGGACGCAATCAGTCTTTATATAAAACATATTCAGAATCTCAATGACACATGCCAGAGCTGCCTGCAGCCTCAGTGCAATTCTCTCCTCCTTGTGTTTTTTTGCTGTGAGGTGACCTGGTAGCACTGCAAAGGTCCAGTGCTCACTAACTGGGACTCAAGAGTGCAAAACTCCCTGTATAGCCAGCACGATTCAAATCTTGTACAGCTCAAGACCTGTGATTCTGCTCTGCCTCTTGTTAGCTCAGATCACAGCAGCAATGAAGCATACTCTTCTATTACCATATGAGGTGTGCCAACAAGAGGCCAAAGGAAAGATTTTTCCAGGTTTTCCTCAGAAGCACCTTCTGATTGCACTCTGGGTCCCCAAGGAGGCTTTATTTGCCAAAAAGAAAAAGGAGAAAGGGAGAGAGAACAACTTCTGCTGGTAGAAAGCAATGTAGCTTTGTGGAACAGTGGAAGTTTCTCCCAGCACTAAATTCTCTCTTGAGTTTTGACGATACAAAACTGGGCTGAGTGTCTGAGGCACCAGCAGGCTGTGCTGTAACTCAGAAAGACCTGGACAGATTGGAGAGGTGGGCAGAGGTCAATCTCATGAATTTAAAGAGGGCAAGTGTGGAGTCTTGCACATAGGGAGGAATAACCTCATACATCAGTACAGGTTAGGGGTTAACCTGCTGAAAAGCAGCTCTGTGAAGAAGGACCTGGACAACAAGTTCACCACAAGCCAGCAATGTGCCCTTGCAGACAAAAATCCCAATGGTATTCTGGGGTGCATCAAGAAGAGTGTGGTCAGCATGTTGAGGGAGGTTCTCCTTCCCCTCTACTCTTCACTTGTGAGGCCACATCTGGAGTGGCCAGTTCTGAGCTACCTAGTTCAAGAGGGACTGGGAGCTACTGGAGAGAGTCCAAGAAAGAGCCACGAGAATGATTATGGGATTGGAGCACATCTCTTATGAGGAGAGGCTGAGAGAGCTGGGGCTCTTTAGCCTGGAAAAGAGAAGACTGAAAGGAGTCATTATTAGTGCATATAAATATCTAAAAGGTCATGAGGATGGCGCTGGGCTCTTTACAGTGGTTGCCACTGATGGGATAAAGGACAACGAGTACAAATAGGAAGTTTCGCTTTAACTGAAGGAGAAATTTCTTTACTTTGAGGGTGATGGAACACCAGCCTGTCCAGAGAGGCTGTCGAGTCTCCTTCTCTGGAAACTTTCAAAATCCACCTGGACATGTTCCTGTGCAACCTGTGCAACCTGATCTAGGGGGTATCTGCATTAGCAGAGGGTTTGTACCAGGTGATCAGAGGTAGCCCCTTCCAACCACTACCATTCTATGAAACTCTGAAAAGACTTCATATTCTTTATTGTAGTGGAAAGGGGTAATTAATTACTGCAAGATAATTTTAAAAAAATATTAATATAGTTTATTAATATTAAATAATCAGAACTTGTGTCACCTTGATCACCAATTTAATAATAATA